>JAOBAT010053105.1:0-29295 GCA_026413305.1 Hydrozoanthus tunicans
GGAAGTATGTTAGTACATTTTGGGCTAGAGAAAGTGTGAGTAATGTACAGTTGTTTCTATAATCTCAGTAAGTCAGACGGGAAGTATTTTAGTATATTTTGGGCAAGAAACGGCAGTTATTTCTACAATCTCAGCAAGAAAGCCAGAGGGGAAGTATTTTAGTACGTTTTGGGCAAGAAAGAGTGTGAATATCAGTATTCTACAGTTATTTCTACAATCTGAGCAAGTCAGAGGATCAGTATTTCAGGTAGCGTTTTGTACTTTTTGGGAAAATGGGAGTGTGAGTAATGTACAGATAAACTTTTGCAAATTATGGGCAAGTAAGAGTGTGACTGCAAAAACTAACTGGGTGTGGTTTAAAAGTTGGTGAGACATTAAGGTTGTTGCTCAGAACATCTCAAAAAACATTTAAAAATCACAAACTCTAAGCGGCTCAGTTTATTGGCCTATTAATTGTTTTGTAATTGGTCTTCATTACAGGCAAATGACGCAATCACAAATGGATTTCTTTAAAATGTTGGACACGAAAATTAATGAGGTATCACGGAAAGGTTAATTCTTTTGTATTGGCAGACACTCAAGTGGAATTTCTCTTCACATAAATATACGGGGGGGGGGGGGATGCGGTACCTTTGGATAAAAATGAAAAATGATAGCCCGCGGCACTCGCGCTCGTTGGTTGCATTTACCGACATCCACACAATGAACCTGAAACTTTTCAAGAATCTTTAAGACAAATACTAGAATACATCAATTGCCAGGGCTTTGAAACATACATAGTAGGTGATATCAACATTGATTTTCTTATCTATAATAACGACAAACTTTCAGCAGGCTATCTGGATATGATTTTCGATCTTGGATATATGCTAATTATTACGAAACCAACACGTATAACTGACCAAAGTGCTACCCTCATTGATCATATCTATACAAACTCCTTACATAAAGTCATAAAATCTGGAATTTGCCTAGCAGATATATCAGACCATCTACCATGCTTTTGTACTGTAGCAACTAAGCTTCCACCCCATGCACAAGAAAAATATTATAGAGACTACACTCGCTTTGATAAGGAATCGTTTGAAATAGAGCTATCTCTGATAAATTTCGAAGTGGAGAATGTGAAAAATACCCTATAAAAGAGCGAAAATTTTTTACCCCTAAAATACCTCATTGCAGTTTAAACACCAAAACTGTTAATTGTGATGATACAGACTCCAATAGTGTCGAGGACTCAACCTTTGGATCTGATAAAGACGGTCTCTAGAGAGCGGCTCAAAATAGTTATGTGATTCATACACTCTTTCTGTTTGAAGTCCGTTTTGGATCAAGTAAAAAACGAACAACTGCAAACTGATAATTATAATTACCAAACCAGCAAAATATTTCGTTTCTTGTGACCACTTTTGTCCCCCCAAAACCTTCCTGGTTAACTAATTCTGGCCCAGGTAACGCAGAATACTACGTATTTGAGTGTCCAGTTTACCCAGGAGGCCCGGAAGGGGGGGGGGGGGAGGGCTGGGAGGGCATGTTGTCGTTCCCTCCAGGAGTTTCGGCAGCTGAACCCATTTTGGAACTTGTAGCGAAATCGCTGCATACTGTGTCGTTGGGGGCAAGTGTGACCTCTTGTAGTATAAATGATGGAACTTAGCACTGTTGGCAAAGACTCACCGACCATTCTATTCCTTCAAGGGACCCGACTACGTTTCGGACTCGGACACGTAGCAGTGGATCTACAAGCTGAAGTCATGCAGGTTGTTGAGAAGGCGTAGGGAGTGTAAGCAGTAAAGAAGAAGATCTAGAACACACGTCTTAATATTGTAACGTTGTAGAACCTCTGATCTCTAGCCTCTTATAGAATCTCATTCCGCCTCTCTCTTAGTAGATCCCGATCGTTAAAAACCAGATAGAAAGCCTTCATCAGATAAATGATGTTTTTGGTATTTGACGTGATTAACACTCCTAGGATCAGTTTTAGGTGTTGGGCATGTTCTTGCCTTTGAGTATAGCTTTTAATGAAAGATTGCCGAGTACAGTGTGGTGGTCACTTAATGGCTTGGTTATTTCTTTCATACTCTGCTCTTTTGTTGCAAGACTTTTGCCGAACCACCAACTAAAGTTTGTCGGTTGTGCAGTGGCCGAGCGGATAGCGTGTTGCGCTGTTAATCCCAGAGTCGCGAGTTCGAGTCCCGGTCAGACCACTGTGTCGTGTCCCTGAGCAAGACACTTAACCTGTTCTGCTGGGGGCTAACCTGCGAGAAATAGGTGTCCTATCCGGACAGGGGAAGTCTAAGACTCTCATCCGTTAGCACTATTGAAACCGGAGATAAGTGCCGGCCTAATGAGTCATGCACTTAGGCTCAAGAAAGTATTTAGCCAGCTACTTATCTCTTCTGGACCCTTAACGGCGCATGTAGCACTTTGGTGGAGCGGTGAAAATTTACGCGGTCAATCCAACCGCCCACCACCATGCACGTACGCAATCTACATGCCACGTAGAGCTTCGCCTGCTCCGAGGAAGGCCGGGCTAACGCTAGAAACGTCGATAGCGCCTTTAAAACTTCCTACGGCGAGGATGATAAAAACTATCAATTTTTAAGATATTGAACTTAGCTGTTTTAATTCTTGAACACGTGTTTTATCAACGATAAACACTAAATCAAGTTCAATCATTTGAATCAAAATGAGGATGCTTGCTGGTTGTAGCCAGCTTTATAGCTCCCAATAAATGAGAGAGAGGATCAAAGCCAAAGTCTCACTAAGAAGATAGAAAACTCAATATTTTTGTGCACATGGCTTATGAGCTTTCAACTTATGAATCGATGATTTCTCCAACTATATACATATATATATATATATATATATATATTCAAGTTTCAAACTACCATTTGGGTATAAAATAAATAGCGTAGAGTATTTAACGTGTTGCTCATTGAAGTCCACACGTCGAACGAATAGCCATGGGTCTCTCAAGAAGCATTACGAGCTCTGTGAGGTCAGGTGCTTCTTATTTTAGTCGTTTTCATAAAATAGGTATATCGTGTTTTACAGTTTCTTGTGTCGTTAAATAAGCGAAGCTGCAATAGATAGAGGAAAAAATAAGATATATTTTAGATGAGAAAGTGTAATTTTAGCTACGATATAACATTTTGATTTGAGAGTTGATTTATTTTGTGATACTTTTTCTTATGTGAAACACTGAATAAGAACTAAATTAATTGTAGAATTATAAATAACACTAACATTGTAATTAGAATCTTTTTCTCAATAAGTGTTTTAAAAACGAGTTTTAAAAACTTGAAAAACATACATAATAAATTTTAGGAACTGAACTATTTTCGGACCGAACCTCTGCTTGGAAAGACTTGTATATTTACTATTATTCCAAATAAAAAAAATGGTTCAGTGCGGACATGATTACTAGTTTACTTAGTCACAAATTAGCATTTCTTTCTTCTTCCTTGCTCTTGCTCTCTAGTCTTACCGTTAAAAAATGTAAACATCATATTCTCTTATTCACATCTACTGTTTGTCGGAAAACATCTGGTCTTTTGGATCATGGCCATACTGCGCTAACGGCCAGGGCTGGGGGGACTCTATTGCTAGCGGATAAGTCGTGACAAAGATGCTCGTTATATTTAGTTTTTATGGCGGTCAAAATCGGCAATTCGGTAGAAAAAATAGAGATTATTATTGAAAAACGGTATTTTGAAGGAGACAAAAACAAAACCAGCAAGTCTTTTCTTCAGCAGATTTTTGGTTGCTGCCTGTTTGAAGGTCGATTCTACAAGGTATAAATTCAGTTACGGTCTAAAAACTTGCGCTTTGGTATTTTTTCACGTTTACCAACTTCTTTAGCATAAACTTTATGTGTGGATTAAAATACAAAATGTTTCCCTATAAATCGCGCAAATTATCCGCTATTCTCGTCCCACGCTTAATTCCGGCTCCTGTGGCTGACGGAGACAGGCACTAGTACCAGTCAAACGCCAAACAAAAATAAAAATGGCGGAAGAGAAACCGAATTTAGACGAATGTTCAAGAGTATCTTTTAGACAGAATAAGCTTGTTGGAATTGAATATCCAGGGCGCGTTGAAAATGTTGAAAAGATGTTGCAAACCCTGGGGGGAGAGGAGGTTATTAGTCACACGTATTGTGGCAACCCATCTCGCTTGGAACTGTCCTATCGTCCTGACGACCCGTATTGTCATCCAATGTGCGGTGACAGCTTCCCAACATCCAACTTGCTATTGAGAGTGAAGAAAAAAAGGAAGAAGAGAGACGAAGGTGCTGGACCAGAGCAAGTAAAATATGAACAAGAGTTTATTGGAATAGTTGACACAACTTACAGGTACACCTTTTGTATGGGCATCAGAAGTTAAAACTAAACTGATTTAAGAGATTTTAAGAGTTGAGGCGCAACCAGGGTTATCCCTAAAAATTTTTTTAAAAGATACAAAATGTTCTCTGGTTAAAAGAAAGTTAAAAACCACTAAGCTTTCAGCTGTTCTTCTACAGCTTTCATCAGAATAAAAAAAAATAAAAGTATTTGTAGAAGTGTATATATAAAGAAACTTAGGTGAGATAAAATGTAGAATAAAAATAGAACAATGTTAAAAGGGCTAGTTATCAGTTATTTTCAAAAAGAATGCCGTATTGTTTTGAAAGAGGTTTGAAATTATTGTCTGCATTTTTCGTGGCAGAGGTATGCCAGGACTCCAGTGATTTTCTAACACAAAAGGATCCTTTACAAGTCTATAACAACTGAGATTTGAGATAGTTGCATGCTTGAGCTGAACGTAAATAAGAGTGTAAAACACCAGTATATTCAGGGCCAGGCCAGGCAAGAGAAGTTTCAAAAGCTTGGTGTGCCAATGTTGTTGAATAAAGGCAATACTTGAAAGGGCATGTAGAATTTAAACATGCTTCTGAATCACTTACAAAGTTTTGAAAATAATTTATCTGTAGGTATTTCAGAAATCTGAGAAAGAACTTTAATTCCAACAGATCCAAGGTTTTAAAGCAAATCCCTTTTGTGCACTAGAAACTGTCAATGATGCTCATAGTCTTAGTTCTAAAATTAAAACTTCTGTTCATTTTTATGAAATATATTAAGTATTCTGACAAAAGTTGGATTTTGAACATTTTTTTCCCCAGAAAGGTTTCAACTCATGACCTCAACTAGGAACCCATGGAAGCTTAGGGCCACCCGTATCAGTTGTAGTTATTAATTAAAATTTTTCTACCTCGAATATTGCACTTTTAGCATTTTTTTGTTTGTGTACTCAATGTGAGTTAATTATCAGCTCATGTACTGAATGACCTTATAAGGAGAGTGTTGCTGAGCTTTGCACAGAAGCAAAACAAATTTTATATTCATTTTCTCAAATATTGAAGGTTTCTAAAAGCTCATTAAATTAACAATATAAGGCAGTTTGTAGCAAACTCTGCATTTTATACCTCGGTCATTGGTTATTTACTATCTCATAACCAACTTGCACTCAGGACTGAAATAGTTATTAATTAATATTGAAGAGTTCTCCTGTAATCTCATTAATTGTTATGAGAACAACTTAGAACTATAAGAATGCTGTGGCAGCAATATTCTTCAAGTTCATGATAATACTAAAGTGTCAATTCTAAAATCCAGTTTAATTTGCTTGTTGGATATGAGATTTTTTATAGCTTTGTGCTTTGCTGATATTAATTTTACCTTCTTATATCTGATGCGCAATGTTGTTAATTATAGATGGTGTGTGGGCTAAGTCCTGCTACAGGCACGGTGTGTGCTTAGTGGGTAAATGCACAGGTCTGACCAACAGTCATCTTATTCTGGATACTTTTTGTTACAAATGGTTGCACCAGGCCATGAAAAAAAAGATCAATGTTGAAAAATTGATCTTTAATTGTCTTTAAATGTGCATGTACTGCATTTTATGCCAACCCCTTTGTAGTAGTATGTTCAACTTCTCAGCTGTTATTTATATTTGTACCCTGTTGTGTTCTAGACTGGATGTTTGAAATTATCAAAATGACTGGCAATTCAACATTAATGCCATATTTGTAAACTACATACTGTTACAGTTAAAGTCCTGCCGGGGGGAGACGGGTAATGAGGCTTGACACTCCAAAACGAGGTAGTTTAATTAACCAAGCCAGGTTTTATTGGTCTAGATAACAGTTTTTGAAATTAACCCAGGTTGTTTGAATTAAACCTTGTTTAACTAACTTGGGCTAGTTGGTGTGAATGAGGCATTAAAGGTCTGACAGAGGAGGCAATTCATTTTGTTTTAGTAGCTCTGCTAGCTGGTGTTGAGGCCTAAATCTGTTGAATGACACAAAGCTGGGTTATGGGTCCACACGTTTTACCAACTAAAATTGACAGATATTTTCCTCAAATTGATGCCACTTATAGCTTCTTTGTCATTTTTAGATTTGAATCAATGGCTGACTTTCAGTACCTGGCTGCTGAAGTGCCTGATTTCCTAAAAGAAATTGCAGATACAAAATTGATGAACAGTAAAGTCCCATTTCACTTACCACCAGCATCATTTACAAGATTTGACCGACCTACAGATTATAACTACAAGCCTGAACCACAAACAAAACGGGGTTCTATGGCTCAAAAGGGAGATGATCTTGATCAAGAAAGGTATGTGAAGGTTTCATGGTTCAATTCCATGCACTGCCAGGTAACTTCAGACATGAGCCAGGGATATTTGTGTTGGAGAACTGGGTGCTGCTTAGGGGTAAAAATAGGGTTTGTTGTCAGGAAATGTACAAAATACCCTAAAAAGAACCAAGGTGTTGAAAATATGGGCCTTAAAATTACCTTATAGCATTGATTTTGAAAAAGGGAGACTGAAGTTCTAAAACTGCAGAAAACATGAGACTCGTTTTGTCTTTGCACCCCTAAAAAATGTATACTGTTTTTTTAAAATAACCATTATTTTTCTCTGAAAACTGCTTAAATGCCAAATTGCTGACATTGATCCCTAAAATTACAAAGAAAGCACCTAAAGTATCATGGGAATAGAGGGAGTACCTAAGTTCCTCCCTTTCCCCCCTCCAAAATAATTTTAAAGGTTCATCTTCAGGATATAAAAATGCCAAAACCACCATCTTGGTCATGCACCCTCTCTCTCACACGCATGCTCACTCTCCTCAAGTTCCAAGTCCGTACAGATAATTTTTGTTTGTTTTGAACCTTAATTTGCAGGTTATCAGGCACTCGAACAAGGCAGAGGCGACCGGCTTTAGCTGTCGCAGCCACCTTTGCCTCAAGGGAAATTCCTCAGGAGCCCCACCCAAAGGCACTGGAGATAGCTCAGAGACAGAATGATAAATGGGATGTAGAATTAAAAAAGCTGTTTGATAGAAGACCCATGTGGACACGCAAGGCACTTCTGTGTCACATGGATTGTGGTCAGGAGCGTCTTAAACAACTGCTGCCAACACTTAGTTATTATTGGCTCAATGGACCCTGGAGATCTCTTTGGGCAAAATTTGGGTACGACCCTAGAAAAGAAACCTCAGCTAAAATGTAAGTGGATACCTCTAAGCTTTTTAAAAGGTTTTGTAAACGGTATAGAGGGATTTCACTGTTTGTCTTTTCTAATAACAATAATAATGTTTAGAATTTATATAGCGCTCTTTTCCATGTGGATATGATTAAAGGCGCTTAACAATGATTTACAGATGACTCTGGTATTGAGGGTCTTAGATAGTCTGCTATATACGGCTCACAGTAATGTTCAGTAAGAGTTGCCCTCAGTTAGTAGAAGACAGACCACAACACCGGGATCACCCTACTCTTTTTCGACAAGTGATGTGGGTTCTTTTAAGTCCCCCAATAGGAGATCGAGAGACTGGGCCTACGGTTTAACGTCGTTATCCGATAATGCAACATTTACTCTCGAAATCTCGCACGGTTTATAACCATACTGACAAGATCAGCCATAAGTGGAAATGATTTCGTAACACTTTCAAAACTGGTCATATTTCCTTAGTTTCCCAATTCATGATCTTGAGCGGTTATTTGTAAGAACCAACCTACCAGGCGCAAAGCTACATAAGCGATAATCGGAAGGAAAAACGTGCAGTTCCTTTAAGGAGACCTTCCAGGAGGTTTTTTTTGTAATTGACGAAACAATCGTTCCATAGCATTGATTCCACACAAAGAAGAGTGACAGATATCGTCTTTCATTTTGCCCAAGAATGAATTAGAAAATCCAAAATCCCTCCGGCAGCAGAGTTCTTATACGTGAGGCAAATTCAAGTTTTAGTACACACTATTTTACAAGTCAAAGTGGAGAAACGCGAGGAACCAGCGAGACACCCCAAAGCAAATCCAACCCATCATCGGATCACGTGTAAACCTCTACGCAAGACCCATTCTTTTCTGAAACTTCGCATTTTTGAAGAATTTATGAAAACAACGGTCAATTAATCAACCAATCACTCAGTCAATCAATCAATCAACTGATAAACCAATTAAACAATCAGTCAATCAACCAATCGACTAACCAACCAATCAGCCAATCAATCAGTTAATCAACTTATCAACTAATCAATCAACCAATCAGTTACTCAACCAATTCACAAATCAGCTAATCAATCAGTCAGTCAACCAATTCACAAATCAGCTAATCAATCAGTCAGTCAACCAATTCAACCAACGAATTGTTGGAAAACAGAACTTGTACCTAGTCAACTCCACACGTTACCTGACCAAGTTGAAACCCGGTAACTCGAACTCGGATAATTCAATGTTCACTAAGTCGAACAGGATCCAGTTCCTGGATTTCATTTTAGATACAAATGAACTCAAACTCGGTTAATTTGAACCCTCGTTTACTCGAATTGTTTTTCGTTTCTTATTGGTGTTCGAATTAATGGGGTTATACGGTATAAGATTGTTTGGATAAACAGCGCAGTTGATAACATCTACTGCATATGATAACAATGTATCATTGCTTAGGAACATTGAATTTATCCACTAAATACTTTCAGATTTGTATTTTTAAAAGACGTTAGAATTATTTGGTATTTTTGTTTGCCTTTTAGTTATCAGTCAATTGACTTCCGTGTAAGCAGGAACAAGCAAGCACAGGACCAAATCAAGATAAAGAAAACTACTCTCAAATACAGTAGACGTCCTCCTTATCAGAGGAAAGCGCCTGCGTTAAACATAGCGGGAATTACGGAGCAAAACACTGTAGCAAAAAATCAGGATGTGCAGGTTCAGGGTGAAGTAAGAGCTATATACGTGTTGAAGTGTTAGAAAAAATCTAACCTATAAATTAAATAAAGACTAGTAATTTAACGGAAAACTTCTTCGGAAAAAATGTTGTTATGCTTCGAGCAGGAATCGAACCCACGTCCCTCGGTTGCATGTCCCAATGTGATACCACTACGCCATCGAGACAACCCTGCTGGCAGCAGAGCAATCTAACGACGTGTAGGATATGCTAAGCGAAATGCAATTTTCTGTGTAATAAGAAGAGGATACTACCTGATGGTGCGGTGATACGAACTTATAATTTCCAGAAGTGAAATGATGTTGTTTCAACACGAGAAGATGAAAATGGGGGCTTCTTATAAATGTATTTAACCACCGCCTGGTTACCCCAGTTGGTAAGGTGCGGGAGGCTCAGGTTCGATTCCCGGTGCCGCACCTTCACTCAGGGCCTTAAAATAACTGAGGAGAAGGTGCTGCCTTTGCTCTAACATCTGTAAACGGTTAGGCCTTTGTTTCTTCTCGGATAAGGACGTTAAACCGTAGGCCCCGGGTGGCAGACCTCGAAGGGGACCTCGAATCCAATTGCTTGTTCCCCCCTGACTCCTTGAGTCAAAATGTTATAAAACAAAACAAAACAAAGAAACTGCATTGGAAATGAAAGATTCAATTCTTCAATGAATATTTCGTTTAATGTTATAAAAACAGTTTGAATACATTATGTTTTGACAAAGAAACAAAAAAGAAATAAGTGTTAACTTAGAGATTTCGAGGTCTCATTTTGTATAACTGTCTTTAGAACAAATATAAGAGAAAGAACAATTTTCGTTTTCTCGTTTGCATGTTTTGTAAGTGCACGAAAACACTCGAAGCTCATTGGTTGAAATTTGATACCACAACAAGTGTAGATAAAAACCCTGTCCCCGTCGATAGGAGTGGTGATACCTACTTTATCATTTTGATGTCTCTCAGTATCCTGCTGCATTTTGTATAATCTTAACGCAAACGCTTGATATGTTATACCGTGTGCCTTAAGGACCGTTCACACTCTAAATTGAACGGAACGGATAGAAACAGTTACCGTTTCCTTAAAATATGGCGGTTTATACAAACAAGCGTTAGAAACAGGAACGGGATCGGATCAACATGATCTGGAGCGGGTACGATACTGTTTATACACTTTCTTTTGAGGTCACGGTCCAAAAAACTCAAGGAGGTTCGGTAACAAAAGGAGTTTGTTACCGAACCTCCGTTTACACGGTAGAAAAAGTAACGGGTACGGAACCAGTTTTATCTGATCCGTTCCCAGTAGGGTCCTCATACAGTTGCGGTCCTTTCTGGGGACAGATCAGATAAAATGGAACGGATAAAACTTTTTTTACATGAGCACAACTATCCGATCATTCTCCACTTTCTAGGTGATCCGCTCCACTCTCTTCGGGTTGTGTAAACGGGCTTTTAACTATTACAGGAACTGTTGAAATCAGTTGTCGAACGATCTTGATTATGTTGCTACTCTGGGCTGACCTGTTCAAAAGTGGGCTAACGTTAACCCTTCAAGGAAAGATTTACAGTTCCTATAAAAATAAGGTTTAGATATTCCAAGGAAAGAAATTACAGCTCAAGTCAGTATCTGTAAGAATGGAAAACAAGAAATTGAGTTAAAAGTTTAACCCAGGGTTAACGCTAATCAGCTTTTTAAAAGCTGAGCCCTGGATGTTGAGTGGGCACTTAATTTTCCTTTCTATGTCTTATGTCTTTATGAAATGTTTTTGTTCTGAAATCTTGGGGTTAGTTGTCAAATATTGTATTTATGCGATTATATGTATGTATATTTTTGATTCACAGGAAGATGACGATCTGCCTTATGTATTCCAAACAAACAAGTTGCCTAAACATCAACAGGTTTTCTATCAGCTCTGTGATCTACATGACTCTGAGATTCAGGAAATTGTTTCAGCTAATGATAGCGAGGTTAGTATAAAATTACAAGATCAGCAGAGCACAAATTTGATTAACGAAAGAGAAACCACCAAAGTTCGAAGTTTGAAACTATAAACTCATGTATTCTCGATACTGATGAAGAAATCGCTGTTGTTTTCCACACAGGAAACGAATTGTCATGAGAGGGATGGTTGGTGTTTACCGGGCAGCCATGACAAAATCAGGAAAATCCTTGTGAAGAGAACTCTCCAGCTCATTGAACAACGTAAACTAGCGAGAGAAGCCGGAACTTCTTCTGGTGTGGCGGATGAAAATTCTGAAAGTTGGAGTGGAGATGTATGGACAGGGTTCGATGATACAACAAGTTTCTTAGAAATGTTGCAGAATGATGACGATGTCGAGGCTTATGAAATTTTCGATGACGAAGAAATGGATGTCGAAGAGGCTGTTTGAAAACCCGTCGACTCTTTCATCATGGTGGCGAAGTCTAGCAGTTGAAACATACAGGATCTTACCGAAAGGTGGCGATGTCTAGTAGTTGAATCATACAGGATCTTATCGAAAGGTGGCAATGTCTAGCAGTTGAATCATACAAGATCTTACAAAGAGGTGGCAATGTCTAGCAGTTGAATCATACAAGATCTTACAAAAAGGTGGCAATGTCTAGCAGTTGAAACATACAGGATCTTACAGAAAGGTGGCAATGTCTAGCAGTTGAATCATACAAGATCTTACAGAAAGGTGGCAATGTCTAGCAGTTGAATCATACAAGATCTTACAGAAAGGTGGCAATGTCTAGCAGTTGAATCATACAAGATCTTACAGAAAGGTGGCAATGCCAAGCAGTTGAAACATACACCTCAGATAGCCCATCAAAGGAAGAGTCTCGTCGGTGCTCACGTCTGGGGCCAGGGTTATCAAAGGCAGCTACACGGTTGGGGGACCTGGTAACTTGGAGGCGTTGAATAGCACCACGGAGTTCTTCCATTTCAGTAGCGCTAGATGTCGGTGGCGGTGAGGCTTGAAGATTGGCTATTTGCGCACGAAGATCTTGTATTTCCTTTTTGGACTGTATGGAATCTTTTATTTCAGTAATCATTTTCTTCATTTCGGTGAACGATGTGTTATCGTGTGAGTCTTGATTCACTGCATGTTTTAACCTTGCAATTGTAATGGCTTCTTCCGTAGATTTTGGCGAGCTTAGAATAACATGACCTTGCAGTTGAATAACATGACCATGCAGTTGAATCATACAAGATCTTACAGAAAGGTGGCAATGCCAAGCAGTTGAAACATACAGGATCTTACCGAAAGGTTGCAATGTCTAGCAGAGAACGAGATGACCAACCGCTTTCCCCAATCCCCCGTAGTTTAGAATAGTTCCTGACAAGTACGTTCATGAAATTTAAAGATAAACTTGAATTGGTGTGTTTGGGTTTGGGTTTTTCGCGGAGCCAACATGAGAAAACTTGGTGAATTTTGTTTTTTTTTGGAGATGACAAGTTGTTTTTCTTGCTACAGACAAACTACATAAGGTCGAAAGATTGAAGCTAACTAAATTCAACTAACCTGGATCCTGATGAAGAAATCGCTGTTGTTTCAATACAGGAAACGAATTGTCATGAGCAGGACGGTTGGTGTTTTCCGGGGCTCTTACAGAGTCTTACAGAAAGGTGGCGAAGCCAGGCAATTGAAATAGACAGACTCTTACAGAAAGGTGGCGATATTTGGCAGCTTAAACATATAGGCTCAAGATTACAGAAATGTGGCGATATGTAGCAGGTCAAAGGTACGGACTCTCACAGAGAGGTGGCGATGTCTGACAGATGAAACGTCCAGGGGGTGAGTGTCGAGTTGAGTACCCACTTTCCCCCGGTCCTCTTAAGAATAGTGCCAGACAAATACGTTCATGGAACGAATTGGTGTGTTTGAGTTTGGCTTTGTCCAGAGCCAACATGAGAAAACTTGATAAATGTTGTTTGTTTGGATAGAAAAGATGTTTATCTGGCTACAGTCTCCAACGAAACATTGTCTCACGCGACTTTGCTTTGGGTGAATTGTATTGAGCCCAAATATTGGGAGGCGTCAGATATGGGAGGTTGGTTGTTTAAATTTGTAATCGTTCTTTCTCAGAGCTGTGCAGCTCTAATTATATCAGAAGAGATAAAGTTTGCTGGATGGCAATTTCAAACTAAAGTTAGTTTTGTCAAAAATTTTTAAAATCAGTTTTTGGAAAACTGGATGTTCTTACTAAACAAACCTTTGGACTGAAACCATCAAGCTTTATCAGTGAGGGTCACTGCCACGTGATAAACGTCGAGGAACGGAGGAGAGGGCCGGTCCCAAGTGTGTGACTGCGGGAACCGGGTCCCGCTTTCTGTTCAAGGTTGGGTCATCCACCCTTCCCCATATTAGTTTTGGTTATAGCCGTTCTGTCTTGCACGATAGGCTAGAGGGGCGGAGCGATTGGTAAGAGTGCTCAGTTATTTTTAAAAGCAAAGTGGACAAATATGTTTTTGTAATTTGGCCGCTTATGACCGGGGATAGACGGACAAGGGTCAAAGGTACGCATAACACCATGTCTTATATTCCTACCTTCGCACCCCTTCACTCTCCTTTTGCAATTCTCCGAACACACACGCTTTGTATGTACTATAGCAACTGCTTTTCATTTGAGTTGAAAGCAAAGACAAAACTTTCAGCTACCGCGGCTCCAGTGAAAAAGAAAAACAGTTATAACTACGTACTTTTTACTAACTTTTATTTATTTTTTGGAGGTTTCGATTAAAATTTAAAATGCTTGACACAAACAATATAACTTTACTGTGACATATCGGGACTTAGTTGGTCAAACACCGGATCTGGTTAAATTTTAAAGAAGAGTTATAGAAATTTAATTAAAAAATGGCTTGATAAAGTTAGAAGATTGTAAAGATATTTTGAATAGAGCGTACAGGAAATGCTGATAAAAATGCTGATGAATGGTTGCCTCAGCGAGAGTTAATTTGTTGCAGTAGTGAACCCCAGAAAAACAGAAATAATGGTTTACGAAAAAGTTTTAGATTTTTGGTTAAGGTAACTCATTTCAAAGGATCCAAGCATAAAAACTTGGTAAGATGAAACCAATACAGCATGAAATTAATGTCAAGGGAGTAAAACAGCATCGCGCGTGTTTCTAAACAATTTTATAAAACGATTATGACTATGAGGGCACGAAGAAGGTGTTGAGAGACTCTGCTTTTCGAGTGTCCTCTAACGTCAAAACCATTTTCCAATAAGTTTTGATCTCGTTAAAGTTCACAAAACGTAGCTTACCCATTTTTTCAACAGCGTGCGGATTATGGTTATCGAACATGATCAGTGTGTGCCACAAGCGTCTTACATTTTAAATTTCATATAGGCCCCTTTTTATCTACTTTTTGAGCTGGTGAGGCTCAATGTTTTGGGTGTCTTAGCCTCAAATGTGCTTAAAGCCCTTAATATCATTATACCAAGCGTGAAAATCTCAGTTTTAAAACAGCCAATATAAACAGCTTAACAATCTTAAGCTAAGCTTTCTTTATAATGCTATTGCCAACTTTTTTTGTTTTCTTATGCTTGTATTTTTAACCATACATGTTGACTTACTTGTGAATCTGTAAACAGTTGCACTGACGATGGCAGTGAGTACTGCCGAAACAAGACTCGTGATTTTTTTTATCAAGTTTTTTACCGAATTTCTGCTATCTATAAACCACTTGGAAATGTGAGATAAACAGTGATACCATGCATGGAAAAACTTAACTATATGCAAGTTCAATTTTGACAATTAGGTTGGAAATCATCAAGGCTAGTTGTCGGGCACAACTAGTTTTTAGTGTACCTCGACTGTTTGTTTTTATCCGTCTTTAACGCAACAGAAAATGCTTCACAGAATTGAAATAATTCATTTTAATCAACTTTCTAAATTGAATCGAGAACTAAGATCAACATCAAAAATGTTTAAAATTTACAAAGGCAATTACAAGATCTCGTGAACTCATGCAGAAATTAAATTATTGTTTTTAAAACTTGGTACATGTTTTTCTCCTATTTCATTCAATAATTCGGTGCCAACAATGGACACGAAGGGATAAAAATCGATCGACGCCAGACAGTTAAAACTAGGCGTCGGAGTGGCGGGCGTGCTGAGTCGGTAATATTTTCGAAAAGAACAACAGAACACCAATTTCTCACATCAATGCATGTTAATGGCTCGTTGAAAATTATTCCGGAAGGAGATCAGCAAAAAGAAGTAGAAACTCTATCTGCATGCATGTTCGTAATTCAATTCGAGAACGTGTAATGAGTACACGAATTTTCCATCACAAGAGACAAAGCTTCTTTAGAACAAGCCATTTTAAAGGTAAAAGTACAGGCAAGTACTAAAGAGCGAGTCAGTTATCGCCCTCCACTCGAAAAAATTCCACAACCGAGCCAAAATATTAATGAAGGCTTAGGGGTACTTTATTCATACAAAAAAATATTTTGTGCGAGACGAGTTTTCTGATCGAGGCCCGATGGACCGCAAAATCGCTCAAAATGATTGACCTTAAACTACATGGGCTCTAGCTATTTCGAACCCAAATAATTAGCTAACATAAGAATTTATTCATTATGAATGTTTTTTTCTCGTCATTCAAGTTTATATCGAGAGATTTAGAAATATATAATGTGAGAACGTCAATTAATTGAGAATATGTATTTGGTGTATCATTTCAAGCAGCAAGTCGGGGTTACCAAATTTAGCTCAGTTTCAGGGCGTCAAACTCTTAATTGTTACTCGATTCTAACTAAATAAAAAATGTTACTGTTGAAAAGAAACATATTCCTTCTTTCAATCTATGGAATAAAATCCATGGACAGTTTCATCGGCGAACTAAAAAGAAGCTAAAATTTCCAGCCCTGACTAAATAGTATGTAACAACCGACTATGTAAAAATTTCTTTTTGTTTCATCTGGCTGAATCGGCTTGAAATGAATACAAACGAGAAAAAATAATCGAATGGAAAGTTCTTTATACCGAAAAAATACATCAAACTTGAACAATTTCAAGTGTGTCAACAGGATCATATTAAAACGTATCAACGTCAAAACTTTTTCTTCAAAATCTGCAGCGATAGTAAGAAAATGTGTGAAATTATAAAAGTTTGCATTTTGAGGCTGAAAATATTCATACAACAAACAACGATAATTTAATTAAACCTTTTTCATACTTAATACTTTTGTAATAGAAATTATAGTATTTAGGGTACCAGCTTCCAAAAATAACTTTAAAGCTAAAAATGCTTGGAAATTGGATTGCATAAAGAACTTAAAATGTTATGGGTCGGAACTAGTTTACACAGATAATTTTAGAGTACAATAGATTTGTATTTGTGGATTATAAATACAAAAAAAAAAACCTCGAAATTTGAAAATACACACTGAAATAAAAAGAAAGAGAGAACACGATTGGTCATCAGCTAGTCTTGTTATCTTAAATGAATCAGTATAAATGTACGTATGGCGCTACTAAAGTTAATACTTGCAAATAATTTCATTTTTGATCTTTCTCTTAAACTGATCAAGAGACGATTTATTTTGATAATCGAATTCCAAATTTTAGGTCCCTGAAATCATATATTGAATTTAGCAAAATTTGTTCTAGCCTAAGGTAGATAAAAAGACTGTTTTGATGCAGCTCTCGTGTTATAGCTATGAATTTTGCTGACATGTGTGAAAAAGGGATTAAAAGTAGAAGGTAATAACTTGTTATGGAATTTACACATAAAAACTGACGTAGTTAAGGTCACAAAATCAATAACTTAATAATATTCAATTGTTTGAATAAAGGGCTTGAGTGCTCATAACATTTCGAGAGTGTTATGATACGAACCGTTTTCTTTTGTATTCACGGTTGCAGAGTAGTTGGGTAAGTGTTACCCGAAGCAATTATTCCATAAATTAGAAATGGGTAAATTAGGGTGTAAAAAAGATTCATTAGAATTGCAGAATTAACATATTAACGAAGTTTAGAAGGAAGCCCAAGACTTCTTCTTTTTATCTTCTTAGCTATGCAGTCAACTTGTGATTTCCAACTCAAATTTGATTTGAATCAATAAAAATTCCTAAATATTTAATACCATTGCCTTGTTGAATTGTTTTGTTATTAATAGCTAAATTCAAGTGCTGAGTAATTTTCCGTTGAGGGGGATAAAAGAGGACAAATTGGGATTTTTCTATATTTAGAGAGAGTCTGTTAGCACAAAGCCAAGCATGAACCTTGGCTATTTCGCAATTTATGTTTATTAGGCTCTAGCACATCTAGATACTTATGTCTGTTTAGAGCATAAATAGCAAAGGGCCAAGAACAGACCCCTGTGGAACCCCACAGGAAATATCTTGTTGTGTAGAAATTACATTATTAACAACAGAGGTTTGCTTACGATTACTAAGATATGAAATAAGCCAGTTCTTAGCCATCCCCTAACGCCATAATGCTCTAGTTTACTTATCAAAATGCTATGATCAACAGTGTCAAAAGCTTCACTAAAATCAAGAAATATTCCACACGAAAAATCGTGATCATCAATTGCTCTTTGAATATTATCAATTATGCTAAGAATAGCATGATCAGTAGAACGCTTCTCTCTAAAGCCAAATTGTTTGTCAAAAATAATTTTTTTATTGTTCTCTAGGAATTTGAGTAATCTAGTATACAAAAATTAGGCTTCTCAAGAAGTTTATTAAACACAGAAAGCAGTGAAATTGGCCGATAACTGTTTAGGCATGTTTGAGAGCCTTTCTTATGAATTGGTATAACATTAGCTAGTTTGAGGTGGTTTGGAACCACCCCAACTGAAAACGATGCATTAAACAGAATTTCTAAAGGTTTAGCTAGAACAGTTTTTAGTATTTTCAAAATAGAAATTGGTACACTATAGGGACCTGCTGCCTTTCAAAATTTCAGATTAGTGATTTCTTTTTCAATTTTTGCTGAAGTAACAGGAAAAATGTAGAAATTATTACTTCTGAAAGGTTTTTCCCAATATTTGCAAAATAATCATTGAAGGCATCAACAATCTTTTCTGTATTATTAATTTCAACTCCGTTTTCAACAACTTTAGTAATTTTCATACTAGTTTAATTTGATTTTGATGGGATTATCTGCTTAATACTCTTCAGAATTATCTTGCTATCGTCAGCATTTACAAGGAAAAAATGGTTGTAATATAGCCTTTTGCTTATTTTTAACAGGCGGTTGATTTTGTTTCTATACAATTTGAATTAAGTAAAATAATATGTGCACGGATCTTGATTTCAAGAATTTGCCGTACAGTTTGTTTTTAATTTGAATAGATACCCTAATACCTTGGGTTATCCAAGGTTTTGAATGAGATTTTATTTCTTTCCTAGACAGCTGTCTTACTGGGACCGATGCTTATCAGTAAACTCAGATATTTACTCATAGAAGCAGCAAAACATTTCGGATGGTTCAAAATCTGAGGGAAAATTTGACAACCAATCTATTGACGCAGTCTCGTTGATTAAAGCTGATTCATCTAGTTTAGAAGTTAGTTTTATATTATAGTTTAGTTTTCTTAAAATACTCTTAGAATACAGGTCAATAGAATATGTCTGTCAGCATGGCGTTGCCTTTCTGAGTCTCCAGATGATAGCGTTTATACATTGTGCAACATTCTGATACATGTACTGTACATTCGATTTTATAAATTTTAGTGCAATGCACGTGACCAGAAAAATGGAAATGGTTAGATATGGGATTTATTGCTAAAAAGAGCCTGTATTTGCTCGGTATAAAGTTCCATCTCCCTCCTTTTTGTTTGTTTGTATTAATTCCAAGCCGATCAGGAGATGAAATGAAAAGAAAACTGTACATCGTGATTTTGTCGTGAAACAACTTTTGCCAATCCGTACCAGACTAAAATTCACCCGACTGCTCGGACTACCTCTCGACGGGTGAGATGTTTTTTTCAACACTCTAAGATAAATTTCGTGCGTCCAAGCGGCCATGTAATGTCCTCTATACTATTTGGGTTCGAAATAGAACCAGATGGTCTTTTGGGCCTCGATCAGAAAAAATCGAAACTATATTTTCATGAATAATGCCCCTAAGGCCTTAATTTAAAAATCGAATTTTCTCCCCTAAGCGATCGAACCGCGAACCGGCTCACAAATAAAACAGCCATATAAACACTAATAGTTAAATGGATTAGAATTTGAAAAGCACATGAAAAAAAAAATCCTTAAGAACAACTGCGAAAAACCATTATATGTAGCAGAACTTCTCCCCTGAAACCCAATTAAAATCATAGTAAGCATGAAGCAACGCTAAAATACATTTATATATAGGCGAGCGGAAGCACTCAACAAAAACTTTTTAACTTTTAACTTGAATCTCGCCGATTCAAGAAATTATTGTGAAATGTTAATGATTGTTAAAAGCGTTGGCAAACTACTATTGAGATAATCGATCCAGATGAAAAAAAACCTCCAGCCTTTTATTTTACATTTTTAAAAATTGTTTGTTTAAGTCTATTACGAATTCACTCTTCGAGTTTTCCTGCCTGTTTTTCTGAAATTTCAATCTTAACAGTTTTTTTTTAACTTGAATCTCGCCGATTCAAGAAATTATTGTGAAATGTTAATGATTGTTAAAAGCGTTGGCAAACTACTATTGAGATAATCGATCCAGATGAAAAAAAACCTCCAGCCTTTTATTTTACATTTTTAAAAATTGTTTGTTTAAGTCTATTACGAATTCACTCTTCGAGTTTTCCTGCCTGTTTTTCTGAAATTTCAATCTTAACAGTTTTTTTGCCCTTTAATTTCTGGATGATATTTCAAGTGCTATTTGGAGTAAAATTCTTCTCAACCCGGCATTATGTTGTGGATTACATAACAGATTAAACTAATCACTTCCCGTCTTGTCGCATTATGGTAATACGTGTTTGAGAAGTTGTAAACACTATGACTGCTTAAGAGCCTTTTTTAAACGTACAGATCTGTACCGATATCACAGTTTTTATTTAAAGTTTGAATCAGGAACAATATGAGAAGTTTCGTTTGTTATAAGACCTGTTTCGTACCCTGTACTCACGTAATTTACTCCGATTGACAGCCGGAAAGTGTGTATGCAATATATTGAATTTTCGTACAACAAATAGTAGCTCTTTTTCAGCAGGTTTAGTGACGCTCGATAAGAATACTATTCAAAGAAACAATTAGCATTATATAAGACATAAAATGACGCATAATTTCTGCGAGGCAATTTGTGTAAAAATGCTTGAGTTGACTCGCACTTCGCCGAAGACAGAGGAAATAAAATTGATTGGAAAAGGCTATCACACGAATCTACAACCATGAAATATCTAAACTTTCATAGTAAAGTACTTTGGTTTATCATTAGAAGTAATGTTGAGGAAAGACTGTTAAAATGTGTTTTATAGAGCATTATAACGAGAAAAGATTACTGGCTGCCATAAACTTTTTCTAATTGAACTTTTCTTTAGGGCCATCGGTGTAAACTGATTAAAGAAGACAAGTGAAAACAAGGATTTGAGTCGATGCGATATTTTTTTGAGGACCAACTCGTTTTTCATGACCAGAACAGATTCGACAACGTCAGTTTGTTAATAAATGCGTCAGTAATCGAGACAGAAGAAAGCGAATTTTAATGAAAAGCCAGTCAAGTTTGAGTTTACCTTTCTAAAATCTACCAATCAGAGGCCATCGTTTTAGCGATAAGAAACCGCATCTGTCTCTCTCACAACAAAAGGAACAGCTCCGCTTAGAGTTAGGAGGTTAAGCAGCCTGATCAACAACTTGGTAAGCAATAAGTGTAAATCAGATTCCTTGTAACGTCTTGAAGTCTTGAAGACAATCAAAAGCCAAGACCAAAGCAAGTGAAGTTGAAGAGGAAAACAAAGAAGAGTGTCATAACTAGCAGTTCCTTCTCAGCCATTTAAAAGAAAGATGACCTCCGTCGCTTACATTAACGGAAGTCGAGACCCAGTTTCAGATTCTATAACAACTGGTGAGCTGGTGGGATGGTGCTTTGGATTAACAGTTGTTGGAGTAATAGCCATCCTTGGTAACAGCCTCACCATCGCAGTATTCATGAGAAGAAACTTTCAACGGAAGAAATTACACTATCTTTTAATCAACCTGGCGGTTACTGATTTGCTAGTTGGTGCATTGTCGGTCCCTATGCAGTGTGCTGCTCTTGCTTCATTCTCTACCATAGGTCTCAAGCTGTCTAAAAGTTTTAATAGCACTCATTTCTTCCTTGATGTTCTTACTGGGCTCACATCGATGAATTTCGTTGCGTTAATAGCCACCGAACGCCTTATTGCAGTTTCATGGCCCCTGAAACATCGAAGACTAAAACTGTGGCACTACCTACTGGCAATTGTACTAACATGGGTTGTAGCCGCGGTACCAGCGATCGCCTCGCGTAGAGTTCTACCAAAACACATGATTGGTTCATATGAAGCCCTCAACGTTCGAGTCTCTTTTGCGATTATTCCACTGATAGTCACCGTCATTGCTTATTGTATCTTGTTGACAGTCCGAAAAAGACAAGAAACTGGTAACCGCGATGACAGATACAACAAGGCTGTTGCGTGGACCTTGTTCATTGTAACCGTTACCTTCGTGTGTACGTGGTCTCCATTCTTGATTCTAACCAGCGTTGGATATACCCGATTTAAAAAGTGCTGTTCCTTGACTAGGGAAGGTTATAATCTGGCGTTTGATTTCACTAAGCTGCTCCATTACAGTAACTCGTGTGTGAATCCTTTTATTTACGCCTTGAGGATACGAAGTTTCCGAGCAGCAGCTTGGAACATTCTGTGTTTAGGAAGATCACTAAGACAATTTCTCATTGGTTCAAGCGGGAGAGACACTTCCCCGTTTACCGGTGTGAAAGAAATGCGAGATCTCCCAACTGCTGAGAATCCATACACACAGCATGGACATGAAACAACAGGAACCCCAGGATGTGTTGTCGATCATAAACTCTAAAGTCGGGAGAACAACGGAACTCTGACACTAGATTTATTAACACGAACAAGGATAAGTTTAACCGGCGTGTATTATTTGTTTTTTTCTCTGCCACCTCTCTTTCTCTCTCAGTCCCTCCCCTATTCATTCAAATACATGATAAAGTTTGAAATTTAGCTAGCAGTCAGCAGAATACACTTTTTTCAAAGACGAATAAATATCTAAGTTTCTCTATTTTTTGTGCTTTCTGATATTGAATTGTTAATTTTCCATACATTTAGACATCTGTCGGAACCTGCGTTCAAATTAAATTTTGTTATTTGCAGTCTAGCTTATAGAATATACAATAACATGTTACTGGCGGCTTGGCCTGCAAAGTCATGTGCTTCGTGCCACAAGTGATCTATGGTAGTAATTGATACAATAGTTGTTTTCAAAATTGCATTTGTACGTCTACACAAACTCGTTTTTTTCGATGTAGATTGTTACGACATAAAGTGCAGCTAATCTGCACAAATTATTATTTTAACGCAAAATTCGTACATTTTGATGCAATAAAATACGGTTACTCAATGGAATAGCAGAAAACATAGATTAACGGTGCACGCCAAAGAGCCAAAGTTCTGCTGCATCTTACTCCACCTCAAAAATCTTCACGGGCTGCTACTAACCATTGTATTTATATGCTTCCATGGAAATAGTTGTCACTTCAGAAATTTATCTAAAACTGTTCTAAAAGCGTTCTGACCTTAGATCACAAGATTACCTACAACTTGAGGTTTCAAGGACTCTATCAAGAACAACACGAAACAATACTTATATTATAGTCTAACCAACTTTTAAACCAAACTTAAAACCAAATTTTCATTTAAGGAAATCTTCGAACGAGTTTAAAGAAGCTTTTATACTGTCGAAATTATTTTTGAAATGTAGACAGTGTCTTTAAGCTTACTAGAAAAAGGCACTACAACATCCTAAATATTTATTTATTTCAGGGAGGTTTGCACCTCCCTGTTTGTTTATAATAATAATATTAGTGCTTTTTGGTTATTTTTCCACCGTATGAATGCTCAAGCAATCAAAGATCGTTATCATCACTGTGATACTCACTTTCACAATCAGCAAGATCACTCGTCACTGGCTATTCAATGTCAATTACTATCACTGTCTTGTCACTAGTCACTATCGCGGTGATGACCACTACTCAATCACTATCACTGATGTTAGGAACCTAAACATCGACGAGTGCAGAGAACAATAGTGAATACAATAGATGCACTGTTCTGCAGCATTTTCTAATAACGACGCATTTTGTAATAACGATTGTAATATTGTGTGCATTGTGTGTAACAAAATGTGCAGCATTTTGTGACAAATCTAACCTACGATTTCTGTAATAAGGGCTGAGGCATTTTGTAATAATTTCAAGTGTGCGCAAATTGTAATAATGTCTGACACGAACTGTGACGAGTTCTTTCAAATGATGTTAATTTAATGTGGAAACTGATGATGATTTCGTTTGTGTCCTCAAACTCATTCGTGGAGGGGATCACGCGTGCAGCCAACAACAAAACGATAGCTGCAAATAACCTGGAAATTTTTACAAACTGCTTGTTAGTAACCTGTAAATTAGCTGGGCCTTGATCTGACCTTGAAAAGTAGATGTAAATTGCGAAAGCGAGCCTGATCTAACCTTGTCAAATTAGCTGTAAATTATAAACTAAAGGGGGTCTCAAGACAAGACATTTATTCACCCTTCTGAGTTTCTTACATATATCTATACAATTTATATTTATTAGGCCTACGATATTTTGTTACATACTAATAGATAAATGGAATTCTAAATATAAGTTTTTTATGAAATGTCTATAGGGTCTAAAGGAACCTTTTAGTTTTCTAGTTAGACACTAGTCATTTAAAATTGTAGGGTTGTGAAGACAGTTACGATATATTTAGAACTGAAATAAATTTTGGGGAAAAGGGAAATTTATGTTTTAATTTTGGAATTGTTTTGTCAATAAAAACCGTTTGACTTTTTGGTTAAAACTGTAGATATTGAAACGTTTCAGTTCGTTCGGTAATTGTAGCCATATATCAGTTGCCACGGTTTTGGTGGTTTGTTTGCCTGTTTGTTCTGAAACGTGTACATGTCTTGTAGAGTTTTGATTTGGACGCATATCTTGTGTTGCGGGTCAGGTATTTCACTAACGTTTCGGAAGTGATGGTCAAAGACATTTGGTAAGATCTTGTAAGTTAGCTGTAAAATGCAAAAGGGGGCCTGACATGACGTTGTAAGTTAGCTGTAAATTGCAAAAGGAGGCCTGATCTGAACTTGCAATTGTAAATTAGCTGTAAATTGCAAAAAAAGGAAATCCGTTCTTACCTTGTAAATTAGCTGTAAATTACAAAAGGAGGCCTGACCTGACCAAGTAAATTAGCTGTAAACTGCCAACTAACGGGTATCTGTTAATTCTGTCCTTGTAAGTAAGCTGTAAGTTGAAAAGGGAAGCCTGACATATTTAGCTGTAAATTGCAAAAGGAGGCCTTATCTGACCTTGTAACTTAGCTTTGAATTAAAATAGTTGGCCTGACCTGACGTTTAACATAAGCTGTAAAATGCAAACTAAAGGGTGTCTGTCCTGTCCTTGTACGTAAGCTCGGTAAATTGCAAAAGGTGGCCTGATCTGAACTTGTAAATTAGCAGTAAATAAATTGCAAAAGGGGGTCCGTTCTGTCCCTGTAAATTAGCTATAATTAGTTATAAATTACTTGACTTTGTAAATTGCCTGTACATGTAATGGGCAAGGGGGGCTCTGCTCGGACCTTGTAGATTAGCTGTAAATATATTGCAAAAGGGGGTCTGCTATGAATTTTTAAGTTAGCTGTGAATTGCAAATTGAAGGGGGCTTGATGTGACCTTGATTTCCTTTTGTAAGGTAGGACTTTGTAATTTGCAAAAAGGGGCCTGATCGACCAGGGCCGGTGTAGAGAAGCGGCTGGTACCTCTTTGATGTGTGGGTGTAACTTCTTGTTACGTAGATTTGTTTCTCTAAACAATACTGAGCTGTTTAACACACGAAACTTTTCAGATAAAACAAAGATCAAAGCGAGGAAAATGACATATTGATAGAATCAAAGCCGCCGTAAAGAAATGACACGAAGTTGTTTTGCGTTGCAAAACAATAGACATTTTCGCGCAAAACAGGAAATACTACTGTCTTTGCTTTAGAGGAATGTTTGTGTAAAAGTAATGTATGTATTTTCTATATTTAGTGCCAAATGTTTGCAAAGCAGTTGTACAAAATTTGAAACTTTATTTTTTACCTTTTTTGATTTCAAAATAAACTCGGGAGCTACTAAAGCAGCGGGAAGCAACTACCATGAAATCGCAAGATCAATCTTGATTATTGTTAAATCCTTTCCATGATCTAACAATTTTAATAGGTGAAACTTTTACTTCTTTACTAATTATAAAATAAAATGATTTTGATAGAAATAATATTATAAAACTAAATAAAATAATATTTTAAAATAAAATAATTTTAATTTTAATAGGTGAAACTTTTACTTCTTTAGAATAGATGCAAGACATTAATCATAGATACAAAATATTCGATCTTAAAGTTTCAGAGCAGTTATAGACTACCAGCAGTTCTTATTTCCTCTTTAGTTCTTCAGTAAATTATAGTGAAGGACTCAGACAAAAATATCAACCACCCCCCCCCTTTCTTGATGTTTTTATTTCAGCCCCAGTTCTAGCTCGTTTACTTGTCCCTCGATCATCTTGATTTACCGACAAACTAAAGAGAAAAAATGGAAACTGCTTGTAGTCTAGATAAGTTGTGGAGTGAAAGCATGATATTTTTATCAACTGAAGTTATACTGACAGCTTGTTTGTAATACTGATCTCAAATGATTAAGTAACAATCAGAGATGCAGAAAGGCGCTAATTGTTATATTGTTAAATTAAACCCATCGACCATCTTTTCATTAGCATGTGCAAATCTCTTTCTTGCAAGTTTACTCATTCATTTCCGAAACATTTAAATTATAAAAAAGTCAACGTGGGGAACATCTAAAATCAGAAGTTTTTTTTTGCTTTTGTTTTGGAGTCTATGATTGAATGAATTATCGTAGCACTAAAGAAACATTTATTTAGAAAAATGTTTAGTTGCATTTTATTTTATAACTATGTTGTACACAAGCTGATGTATATTCTCAGAATGAAAATCTTATTTTGTGTTCTGTTGTGACAAAACTTTTCAACCTAAACTGGTTTTGGTTGGTTTGGTTTGCACTTCCAATAGATCACCAACTTTTTTTCGGTTGAAACTCTTTCAATAAATTCTTTGACCAGGGTCAGAGATAGAAATGGCGTTCTATTAGGCTGGAAATTAAATTTGACCAAACCAATAAAAACCAGTCTAGGTTGAAATGGTTGATTAATATAGAACAGGCGAATAACTCAACCCATTCAACCAACAAAAACGGTTGAAATTGGTTCCCAATGGAACACGATATAAACAATCTGGTGAAGGAAAAGCGGCGAAATTCCGAAGAATAATGACAGGTTGCCTATAGTTGTCACTCGTGATCAGACCATTAATATTAAGTCGCTGATGGATAGCAACATGCTGACGCCTTTAGTTAAAAGGTTTTTTATTTTTCAATATTTGATAAGAGACATTTTTCAACCAGAAATCGATTTGTCAATAAAATATTCTTTTTCCTCTACCGCCTGTTTAAAAAAAGTTCTATGCCTGCATTATTCGCTGCTCGATTACTCTACGTGAGTGTTGAAGATTTTGAGCAGATGTTTCTTGTTTTAGTTCGTAATGGGTTCAATTAAAAACTTACTTCCTAAATTATCGTTGAACATCGCTGTTTGTTAATGGGGGTAACTCTAGCTTGCACTTTTTGTTTTAAGAACTGAAACAAACAGCTTCCCTTAGGTTTTTAGTGTAAATATTTTTTAAGTTTCCTTTTTAATGGAATATTGTTTTTCATTACATTTGTTCACATGCACACGTCCACGGTAGTGAAGACGAAAGTACATGCCCTCGTTCCACGCAGTGCTTTGAAGTTTTATTTGAAAGATAACTGAATTTTTTACCGGTTAATTTTTAATATTTTTGAAGGGTTTCCAAAAGTCGACTTGATCTTTTTCTGTCTATAACTAATTTGTTCTCCTTGTGTGTGGAGCGTTTAAAGCAAGGTAACAAAAAACAAGGCCATAAAGCTTTGTTTCAGTTACTGTTCTAAACTCAGCCTGAGTAACTTGTTATAGTCTTAATCTGGGCCATTATGGTAGGTTGTACCATGCTCTACTGAGCCAATGGCCTTCTTTCACACGCTTTCTAGTTTCCTGTCTTGACTTGTCTTCTTCATACGCTTTCGGCAGTCACGTCCCCTTCAGATGAGTCACCAAACTCGTGAAGAAGACAGGAAGCCAAAAGTACAGAAAACGTTGGAAATAATTGAAAACGACCGCTAGTACGTGGTTCAGCCTGCACAGAAAAGTAATATGTTAATTACCGACTTAAAGCCCATATTTGTTTTGCATTAAGTAACTAATAAATTCACGACGAAAGATTGAGTATTCTTGACCAGTAAATGGTATTTTGTATCATGAAAGAGTTTCCTGTTTGTACTGGAAGGAAGTGACGATATCTGTTTTGTCGTCAGTTTTCAAGCTTAAATTGTTTTTAAGTTCAAGTAAGATGATAAAGAATATGACGGCAATATCTAGCGGAAAAGTTCCTTGTCGAAGCTTAATGGCTTTTATCAGCACTTATATAATACGTGCATATTTGTTTTAATCTTTCTTTCAAATGTAAATGTAGTTTCCTTTCTGAAAGTGCAAGTCAAACAATGAGCTCTGTAACTGAGAAAAAGCCAAAACACGCAATTTGCATCTATATTTTACAAACAAGGTCCAAACTCGTTCATGTCCCCGCTATACCAATATGAGTGCGCCTAACCATTTTTCAAAGAAAATTCTTCGTTTCTTCTTAACTTTGTGTTTTTGGTTAAATATAAAGCTTATTGATATATGTAGTAGATTATTTCCCTTTTTGTGTTGCAGCTATTTGATAATCTGACGTTAGACAGTGAATTCAAATAAATTGCCGGTGTAGTTTTGAACGTCGTTGAAATCAATGAAAGAGCAATGAACATACATCAACTGAGGTAAAACTATAAGGCTGGAATTTGGATGCTTGACCAAAAATAATCTTAAACAATCACGTTTTGAATGTCGGAATCGCCGTTTTTTTATCACTTACTCCACTGCTGCGCGTTTTGGAACCGCTGACTCTATATTTATTTGAACCTAGCTTATGGCTGGCTTTCCTTTATTGCCAGTTGCTGTCGAGAATCGGGAGACTAGGTTCTAGTAAGTCCAACCCGAAATCAAATTTATGTCGTGGAGTTGTAAATCGGACTGCATCTTATCTATATATTTGTCATTAATGATCTATACAACCATATTTAACCTTTTCGCTATGATAATTTCTTTCAATATTTCTTTAATTTTTTTCTTAAGGTTGAAAATGACATCCTCGTGCTTCTATCTTGCGACGATGGGCTTCGTAGCGGAAGCGGCCCACCTTTGGAGTGAACTACAGAAAAAAAAACAAAAAAACCCGCAGGTCACTTCCTGAGTTATAATAGATAATAGCGAAATATCACGATTGTCTGAATGTCAAATGAAAAAAAAAATGGAGTTCGAGCGCGCCATAACACTTACTACAAAAGTGAATTCAATCGATACTTGAGAAACTGATTGCGAAACTTACCTCGTCAACTAATGCGTATTTCGGTTCCATCTAAGAGCTGAAGAAAATCGTTGAAACACTCAGAAGTGTATCAGTATTGTAAACTTACTGCAAATCTTTATCACGGACGCGAATCTGTACCACACATGAACTGACCAACGCTTGTTTGTTTCAGTGATCGAACATTTTTGAAGTAGAATCGAACTTAGTCTCCCATAGCGGGACATTGCCCCTTTAAAGTGTATATATCGGAATCGGGTAACTTAGAGTATTAGAAAGTATGTCGAAAAAGAAGAAAACTGTCGTTT
>JAOBAT010053116.1:0-29280 GCA_026413305.1 Hydrozoanthus tunicans
AGGTTTTGAGAAATTGAGCTCTGAAAAAGTGGGGAGGGGTGGGGTAGGGGGTATGTGCCGCCACCCACCACCTTCCCGACAAAATTGGGTTCCTTAAAAATACCATTGTTTTGACTTCTTCCCTTATACACAAAAGTTTAAACGTTCTTTGGCTTTATTTCCCTTAAGGATACCTTCAGATCTATGTGGACCATAATCATAAAAAGCGGTCTCCATTCAGATTAGCGCGCTAGCCTCGTTTTGGGAAACATATTCTTATGAAAGTTAACTCGTGAACGAAGCTTGTAAGGTTAATATGAATGTAGACAAAAGAAGATTTAAATCGCCTTAAACTAAAAGTTTAAAGACGAGGTTCCAGTATAAAAGGGCTGAGCCTAGGGGTTTCACACGTTCAGTTGCCAATCATCTGCCGTCGAGTTAACATCTACAAAGGTCTCTGCCCTCTGCCAGCTGTGGCGTTTTATTTGCATATAGATTAGTTTTGCAATTTCAAAATAGAGCAAACAATCTACAGTTGTGTATGGTTCATTCTTGCTTCTGAGCCTCGCCATAACGGTATTCGGCTGATTTAATTTTATTAGTGTTACAACTATGAATTTTAATTCCTGAAGCGAAGTTTCACCGAATTTAATAACGAAAAAATGCAGGCCTCAATCGACGTTGTTTGTCTTTTTTGGGTCTTGCGAAGCACGCGCGAATTTCGAATTGCTCTGGCGATAAATTTCGTATATCTTAATTCTTATCAGCAGCCTTTCACGATGTACGCCTACCAGTAGAACGGAATTATGCCAATGACTTCGTTTACTATTAAAAAAATGAAACTGTTTCACGATTATGGTGGAAATTACCTCGAATTGTTGAAAGTGGGTTGTTTCTTTTATCAATGACCGCCATTACATTTCAAAATATATTCAAATTCCATGAAAAGGCTCGAAAAATGGGCGGGCCTAACCCTTTTATACTGGAACCTCGTGTTTAAGACAAACGTTTTCGACTGTCAAGTCTTCTGCAGGTTAAAAAAAAACTTTTCAAAACAACTCAGGTTATAGAATTGAGCCAATGACGGCGATTTAAAACATCATTTTGTTTACACTCAAATTAAGTCTCGTTTTGGGCAAGATATTCTTTATAAAGCTCAAGGACGAGGCTACTAAAACTAAGTTGTATACAGACAAGAGAGTGTTTTAAAAATATTCAAGCATAGGGTTTATATGGCCTGCAGATGACTTAAATAGTCAAAAACGCTTGTCTTAAACTTTTAGCTTTTAATTTCCCAGCCATTGTAATTTTCTACCCGTTACAGTTGTTTTTCTTGCTCAGTATTCAACGACACTAATCAAATATGTGTGTTTTACACTACGAAACCAAACCGGGCAAAGTCGCGAGTGCGACACCTCTACTTCTGGGGATAACTGTTAAGAAAGTGGGAATTTCTCAGGTCAAGAAAATTTGTCAAATTTTCCATAACTGTATGAACCCTATAGATGAATAGTAAACAGCATTTCTTTCCAAAATAACATGATTCTTCGAACTCTACTAAGTTAAACACTTTCTTCGCATTTACTTTTATTTCTAATGTTGTCATTCTAATTACTTTACTTGCCTTCTTCTGCGTTTCTTGCTGCCTGTGATGGGGGACTGGAAACCATGACATGTGACCTCCTTGCTGCTGCGCATGCGCCCAGAACGGGTCCTTTGTTTGTTGTGCATGAAGTTGCTGCAACTGGAATTGCTGCAAGTGCTGAAGGTACTGTTGCATTCTTGGGTCGCGTGACGCTGCCTCTTGCCAGCTCCAAAAGCGCGGGTCAATCATTTCTATTAAAACGATTAAGAGTTTAGAAAAAAATTCAGTTTAGAAAAAAAGAAACTTCATAAGGAAAATGCACATAGGTTCGTTTTTTTTAGTATGTTGATAATTTTGGTTATTCTTACTTCCTGTCAACTTATATAACTTCTTTTCATTTGTTTCTTTTTGCGTGTTCATTATAAGTTATCCTAGTTTAATATAAGTACCTAATTCTGTTTGCACAACCAATATTATTGTAATTTTAACCCAGTAGCAAACTGACTCTACAATTCGCAATTTTCAGTTTGCAATTATCTATTTTAAAAATTATAATTTGAACTATAACTAGTACTTCTAAGAAATACAAATAAACCACCTTGTTGTTGTTGTTGTTGTTGTTGTTATAATTGATACTTTTATATCATAATTTGTTCATAATAAGTCACAAGGTTAGATATATAAGAAGCAAGACATTTTCTTTGTTTAAATAATGCTGTGCGTTAATCAATGGCGTTATGAACCAGACAAACAAACCAGCTATCATAAAATCGAGGGGCGGCTGATGCAATGTTTAGGACCGACCATTATACTAAAATTTTAACAAGGAAAATGATTCTTTTGTTAAAAGATCGCTACGTTCGCTATACAGCTTTTTGTCAAACATGCCTCCGTTTGTCTGAGTCACAATCGTGCACAACGTTATTAAACGTTTATCAGGGCTCAAAGTTCGTCATTTTTTCTTGGCGCGTTTTTGCGACTAACTTTCAAAAATTAGGCGCATTTCCAAAATTTTAGGCGAAGGTTTAAAAGCCTTTAGTTATTTTAGCCAGCGGAATATGCATGAACTCTTTCAAGGAACACAAATGAAGTATCCAATTGTGTGGTGGGCAACGACGGGGTTGCAAGGCGATCACCGACGAATGCGGATAAAAAAAAACCCGATAAAAACCAGACAAGGGACAGTGGAAAACAGCTTTTCTTATTGTTCACAACTTTTACAAAGACGACAATGATTCACGATCATTTCAAGACAATTTATCTTCGTGAATGTGAATAGCTTGGTGCGGTTTTTCAATCGCATTTCAATATTTACGTTAGGTGCAACTATGCGACTAACTTCGATTTTTTAGGCGCATTTTTAAAAAGTTGGTCGCCCACTTTGAGCCCTGTTTATCACAAAACGTCTAACAGAATGCGCATAATTTTTATTGTTGTTATTTTTTTATCATTATCATCACTAGCTGTTTTATCAATAATTGTTAGTTTGAATCATATTTAATTGTATATTAAAAAAACTTGCAAGGATATTCCTTACCCATTGGTACATACTGTCCTGCATCGGGAAACAGCATAACGGGACTAAAAGGAGAAATGAAAGGCATAGCTGACATCCCAACCATCTGGGCGTTATACATGTAGTGTTCCATTAACTGCCGGTACGCCTTGACATCCGCTGCTGAGCGCCATAAGTGGTTCGGATCGGCCGCCATTAACTCTTCTGACCTAACATCCCTTGAATTTGTATCACTTTCACTAGATGGTCTTTTTTTAGAATACAAAGCCGAGTTGTACGTAGACAATGGGACGCTCCCGCCATTGCGTTCGCGTTCAACCACCGGTGAAGACGTTCGCGACGATCGCGCCTGACTTGCAGGAGGCGGTCGGCTGTCTGCCTGTGAACCGCCGTTCGGGCGACGATCAGTCTCTTTTGATACGATTCGCAACTCATCGTCGTCCGAACTACTGCCATCAGTTTCCTTGACTTTTACCTTTTCGTATTGAGCGCGAAGACTTTCTGGTCTTCCATTGCTCTCATTTCTTACTGAAAAATTTCCTTTGTCATCTCTTTGCTCGTGTTCTTTTCTTGCGTTTTGAATGTCTTGTTTTGTAGGGAGCGAGACGTTCTCAAGTTTTCTGTAACCACTTCGTTCCAACTCTTGCTCTCGTCTCTCGTACATCTCCAAGGTTGCATTAGGAGGACGGAAATCTCGCTCCTGAGTCGTTGAAATTCGCGGCACATACCGACCAATTTCTCCATTTGGCAGAGAAACGTTCCCATAAAAGCCGTTACCGTAACGATAAGCAGCCCCAGAACCGTTATTATTTTTGTCGTTAGGCGCTTTTCCATAATCCCTTGAACCAAAAAATGGCGCTTTGGGATCTAAAGGGCTCCGCTTTCCTGGGCGGTAGTAGTCACTCGCCACTCCTCTCTCCTTCGATTTACTAGCTGAATGGTTCTCAGCTTTTTCGAGCAAAGTTCTCTCCACTTTCTCATCTTTTATTTCCTTGTTTTGTTTATGAGATGCACCAGCGCCATAAGTTGTATTTCTCCCCTGGGAAGAGGGTGTCGCAGACTCTTTATCTTTCTGCTCTATCTTGGTTTCCCAACCAGTCTGCCGTCCGTTATTGAAGTATTCAAAACTATTTTGGTTGGAGTTTTCACGTACAGACAAACCAATCGACATACCCTGTTCTTTATCGTATACGATCACTTTGTCAGATTGGGAACACCGCTTCCCCTCCCCACTGCCTAGTTTGTAACGCAGACTTTCCGGCAAAACTGGTTTTTCGTTTCTACCACCATTCCCTTGGGGTTTATTGTTCGAGCTCGGAATCGCTTTCGTTGTAATGTTTCTTTCCGGTTGCTCGACTGACCTCTTCACAACGAAACTTGAGTTTTCCGCAATAGTTTCCTTTACACTTCGAGATTGATCCTGCCTTGCGGATATTTCACGAGGTACATTGCGTAAGTCAGACGGGATATCCCTCGAGTCGAGGGGCGTATTACGTGAAGTATCAGTTAATGTATCCCGCACGTTCTGCGATCTCGCAACCCTAACGTTATCATAGTCTTTCTTCTCGTGGGAGATATCGGCTGTACCTTCGGTTCTGGGTCTCGAAGCTATCGGGACTGGGGACGAACGGTTGTAGGTGCAATGCTGACGGGAATATAAATTGTCTGAATTCATAGGAAGTCTTTGAGCGTACTCTAACCGAGGAGGAACTGTTCTCTCCTCTTCAAACTCTTCACCGCGAGAAACTCTTGCTCTGCGATGAAAATCGTCACTTTTGTCCTCAGAATAGAATCTGCGAGATTCCCGCGTTTGATCTATTCTAGACGAATATTGAGGATCGGGTCTAACCTTCAAAGGTTCGGAGGTTGCGGGAAACGAATAGCTTTGTTTCCAAGGAGACCGACTCCGTTCTTCCTCTGAAGCTGCCAAAACTTGTGGGCCTGAGCTACCCGGCCTGCTGTGTGGACGCGCATGCGCTGGTAGCGGTATCCTTGGTGAGTTAGTAGTAACACTACTTGCTGATGAAACAACAACAGCAGCAGCAGATGGTCGTGAAGCGTCGACGGTTCTGTAATTATAGCCAGGGTAAGCGTCGGCGGTTCCCCGCGAATACGCCGTCCTCGGTTCATTCAACGGGTACGGAGAAAACTGATTCGGTGTATCATCTTCAGAACGCGACAAAGCTATCGGATGCGGCCGGTACGAACCATTCGCGTGTGCAACTGTAGACGACTCGGGTTGCTTGTGTCGATATTTCAGCTGCGCAAGCTGTGCGTCTGACAACCCATGATGACCGCCATCAATAATTGAACGGGCTTCTTTACTACCATCTATCATCTTTTTCTCTAATTCTCTCGTGGAGAACCGAGAAAGATTGTTATGCCTCGCAGTCTCCATCGTTGGTTGTTCAGTCGGTACTGATTTCAATTGTTCCGGCCTGTCGGAGGCTGTTTTGATCACGCTCTCAGTTCGTGCTACGTCGCGCTCTGATCTCTGTTTATCAGAATCCAATCTGCAATTATCAGAAACAAGAAGCTGCTTAGGACCTCGCCTCAAACACGTCAAAGTCGAATCTTAACGCAGCTCTGAAAAATTTATCGTAAAGTAACTGTGGTGCTACAACTTAAGTTTCATAGAGTTTTACTCATTGAAAAAGTCTCGTACTGCTGCACAGCATTATTTCGCACTACTTTTTAATTTAACCAAAGGCAACCATAAATCTAAGTTTGACGCTCCTTTAGTTAAAATGGATTATACCAAAACCGAAAAGAAACGAATTCACTATGTGATGCTGTCGAGTTCACTAACACACAAAAAATCGGACTCCTGTTAAATCTTTGAATTCATCACTACCAGGCATACCAAATTTAAGACTGCCTGCCTCCTCAGTATTAAATTACAAAGCAAATCAACCAAATCTCAAAAAAAGAGAGCAATGAACAGTGGCAGAGAGAAAATGGGCAGATGAGGTTTTTTCGTGTGTTGGACCTTGTCTCAGTAAGTGAAATCTCTGATTGCCAAGCTTGAGGCCCCGGGTTGAATGCACGGCCAACTTTCGGCACACCTTTTGTGGACAGGGACCGACATTAAGCCATTGGTCTAGTCTCTAATTTTCTATCGGGGGACTTAAAATGCACACGAAGTCAAAGATTGTATTTCTTCAGTGGATAGCCCTTGCTAAATGAGGAATAGCAGTGAAAAAATTTTGTCAAAATCTTTTATGGTTCTTGATATATTAACATTTAAAGTTCTCAACTGATGACATCGTGTATTGCGTAGACAAATTTGCGTTTTTTAGATCTGCTGCCAATTTATAACCTTTGAATAAATTTCAGCCAAACCTGTACTGATAAATTTATCCACCTAAGACATAAACAGCCTAAGCGTGGCTTAAATACATCCAAAGGTTATGGATTGGCGGCAAAATTTAATATATTGCAAGTTTTTCCGAACCATACATGTAAGCATCAGTTGTGAACTTTAACTGTTAATATATCAAGAACCATAACAGATTTTGACAAAAAAGTTTCACCGCTATTCCTCATTTAGCAGGTATATCCACAGAAGAATACAGTTTTCGACTACATACGCACTTTAAAAGAACCAAAACAATTATTCGATAAGAATAGGGCTTCGACCCTACTCTACGTCGTTCTATTCAAATGAGCTTGGTGAAACTTGGGTTTCTTCCGATTCCAAACGGCAAGGCTTCACTCGGATCTGTATCTTGTATTGAAAAAATAATGTTCAGAGTTGGTAGTTTACGTTATTCAGTGCACGAAAAAAAATACAAAGAAAAGAAGGAGAGAGTTGTTTTACAAGTGGTTCGTACTGACCTTGCATTGGTTTGTTTGCCGGTACCATCGTACCTGGCAGAGGAGGAGACTGGTACCATGTTAGGCATTAAGGCATGATGGCCGCCGCACGTGTACAGTAGATTACCAGCAGCGAACTGGGCTCGAGGGTCTAATACATGAAGGCCTGGTGGCATGGCTGACCAGCCGTGCAAATTCATGGCTATTTCTACAAGATAAACAATTTGTTTCACTTTTGCGTTCAAATACATTCAACCTGGTTTGTTCGTTTAACTCTGATCAGCACTAGAGGTTGAAGGGGACGATTACAGATGCACAAAACCTTAAACCATTGTAATACATACCACAGCGGGAAATATTCGAGAGGTTTTTATTAAAGACGTCATGTTGTAAACAAAATAAATTTGGTTTATCTTAATTTTTATCAGCAGCTCTTCACGACCTACACATGACAGTACAAAGGTATTATGCCAACAACTTTTTCACAATTAAAAAATGAAACTGTTTCACGATTATGGTATAAATGACTTCGAATTGTCGAAAGTGGTCGTTTCTTTTAACAATGGCCGCCACTACATTTCAAAGTTTATTAACATTTTATGAAAAGGGGGCGGGCCCTTCCTTTTTATACTGGAACTTCATGTTTAAAACCCAAGAACGCAAAAAAACCCCTAGTTTTTTGACATGCCCCAAAAATTTGAACAATTCTAACATATTTATATTTTGGTGGTTACTTTAACGGTTAAAATTCAAAAACACTCCGAGAAAAAAAGAAAATAATTTAGGAACTTTGATATGGGCTGCTACAAATGAAGCTGTCTATAAATGGTTAGGAAGCAAATAGTAATCTGACGGTGGAGCTTCCTGTTTTTATGAGTGTTATATAACTTTCCAGATTTGGAGCCAGTTTGTGGAGTAATATTCCACAAACTATAGGGGTATTCTCTAAAAATGCATTTTAAGAGAAAAATTACGGTTATCTTACTGCAACATTTAAATGACAATAGAAACTACCCAGAGGCCAAAAAGCTAATAGATGTTTTTCCTAGGATGTCAACTAGATAGATTCGAGACACTAGGAATCGATCGAAAAACTTACTCTTTGTAAACTCAAATGTATCATATACTGCAACGAAATTTCTCAAATAGTATGGACTTTTTTATTTGTAATTAACAACTCATCTGCCTTTGACTAGCATTCATTGCAATTTGCATGCAGATGTCAATTGTCTAGGAGATCCTTTGTCAAACTGATTAAATAATTCAATAAATTGAACTGAACTTTCACGTAACTCTTTTTGACAGTTCTTCGGCCCGTCGGAACGAAATTAGCGAGCTTAAAGGCCGGGGCACACTTGAGGTAAAGAGCTGAGCTGTTTGATCGCGAGGCTGTTTGCTCAGCTTGTTCCGCACGTTTGCGGCAAAAGATATTAATTTTAGTGAGATTCGAGCTCGCGAGGCAAAAATCTCACTAAAATTTTGCCGCAACATACGGAACAAGCTGAGCAAACAGCCTCGCGAGCAAACAGCTCAGCACTTTACCTCAGGTGTGCGCCGGCCTTAAGTAACGAGGGCGGCATGCAACGCCGACGGCGACGGCACAAAACAATAGTGAATGCAATTGCTTGACGTTGGAATGCACCGTGCTGGTCACCTGCACGCCGTCGTCTGCAATATCACAACGCAAAAAGCTTAATTTTGGATTCCTTACGACTACGGAGGTTTTCTCATTCTTCTTTTATCTTTATGCAAGATGCTTTAATCTTTCTCTGTTCATAAAGCGTCACTAGGGCAAGAGAGAGGGCAAACGAGCCAGAGATGGTCGAAAAGGGAAAACCAGGAAAGGTCAAAACCCGCTTCTGACGGGCCTGGACTTCTTAAGTTTTCCATCTCTTGCGCTGGATGGACATTTCCTAGACACTTCCCATTCAAAAAAACTGACGTTCTCTTGTTAAAATGATAAAAATGCTTTCCAACATACACGTATTCGGCTGTCAAGCTCATAGCCTTTGACAAATAAAAGTTAACTACAATAATTTCCTAAAAAACACGATAGAAGATACAAACTTAAGTTTACTGAAATGTTTGGCCCGCCTTGACTCTCAAGTTTTGATATGGCTTTTAAAAATTGTCCATGAGCGGCAATTGGTCCCATTCTTAAGTAGGAAAAAATGAAAAATATTTCAAAGTAGCTGCTTTTCTGAAAGCAAAGTGTAGAGCCAGAGTTGACCCGAAGAAGAGCAACTGTTCTTAGTGACGGTGATAATGCACGTATTGACGTATGCACGTGTTGAAAATTACCCTTTCATTTCTGGTCAATCGATTAAGATCTATTTTATCCTTACATAACACAAAGCAAGGATTTTAATAATGAAAAAAATGGGAAATGATTAAACAAAGAACTGAAACTCGAAACTGCAGATGAAAAGTTATCTCCTAGTTTTATGAAAAGTATGCGTTTAAGTTGAGAGAATCTAGCAAGACGTCATTTGATTTTGACGTATTTTGGGCTGAATTAAGAACAAAATAAGAAAGAACCAAGGGTCAAATAGACTTTCAACCGAAATTCTATGAGAAATGTTATCCTCAAAGTTCTATAATCTTGATAACTCGAAGCGGGTTCAAAAGAACCAAAGATGGAGTTTAAGTGTGTTATGGAAGAGAAAAAACGAAAAGAAAAACAGAACAGAAAAAACTTCGTGTTTTCACGAGTTTCCAATCAATTGCATCTCAATCAATTTCTTACACTCTTAGTCTGACATCAGAAAAATAATTGAGAAACACCTTTAGTCGATCGTAACTTTAAAGCGTTCTAACTCACTTCCCAACAGGTTAAGAAAGACTAGTCTCAATTCTTTTAAGTAATGGTCTGTGTAAGAACGAGAGAATCCCCCATTGTTCTGCAACATTTCGCTTTCCCCACACCAAAATGTTTAAACCTTCAGGCTTCACACTGATAATACATCGACCAGTATACAACACAGTTTTAAAGTAAAGAGCATTGAAGTTCTAATTTTTAAAGCAATGTTTCTTTTACAAGTGCTATAATATTTAATCCAATCATAGAACTCCAAAACAAAAGCGAAAAAAACTTTTTATTTTCAATGTTCCCCACATTTCAAAACAGAAATGTTTCAATTAGAAGAAACGAGTGAGCGGACTGGAAAGAAATACATCAGCTTACTTATCGAGATGTTGTCCATTTTTCAAATTTAGCCGCAATTTTACCGCAATTACGACCTTTCTGCATTCAATTGCAGTTGACCTCTCTAGTTCTTACTCGGAACGTTACTAAAACTGTTAAGCTTGCAACGACCAACAGGTCAATTGAAACTATATTGAGGTGAACATTCTACAGTAGTGATCGATGCCAAGACTATAGAACGCGTATGTGCATGGTCGGCTGTCTGTCTTTGACTGAAACAAGCATGCAATAAGTACACAAACAATAACAGTTTGCAACTAAAATCGTCGAAAAAAACAAGAACAATAACCCCGAGCTAAACCTTACTTATTACAAAGCGTATATGTATATATTACAAGACGAAAGAATCGCACTAACAAACAAACGTGATCGCTCTTTGTGAGTAAATTCACACAACTGTCATATATCAAAGACATTCATGCCATATTTGCTTATCTACGAATGAGAATACACTTAAAACAGACGCACAATTTTCTCTGTTCGAAATACTCTAGCGATGTTTTTATCAGCTATGTCAAAACCAAAAATAATTTCGGCATCTCAAGCGGAGTCAACCGACTAAGTTTTCCTTGGTGGTAACAATGCCTATAGCGGTTTTATTCAACGAGCTCTCGTCATTAAATTACAATTTTTAATTATTTTTACCAAATTGAATGTGCATGGATTGCATGGTCAACACGAACTTTATAATTTTCTTTAAGCAGCCGCGTTCATTTTCTAGAATCTGAATCGAATATATCATTCAACTGCTTTTACACTTGATCTTAACACTTGCATTTCGCCAAGGTTCCTGTCGATAATTGTATCCTGCTTATGGCGCCCAGTTCTATTCTGTGCGGACGAAAAGTCGAATTTCGGCTTAATTGAAATGCAACATCTAACAGAACTTCTAAACCTTTCTTCTTGTCTTATACCAAACTTTTTTTTACTATGTTCAGCCCGAAAATAACCAAGAAGAAAGATTTTCAGGTAGCGAATAAGATAATAATTATTGTAAAAACTATTCATAAATTCATGGTTATCAAGAAAAACATTGAAAACAAAATACCCAGGAAGAGAAAAGCTTAATAACTATTGTCTGTTTCATCTGCTATCAAAAGCTTTCCTAGATTCAAGCCAAAGAGAGTTTGAAAGGCCTTTAGTTTTCTATTCAACTACACTACAGGCTTCCGACATGATAAAACGAGATTTTATTCATCTGACTAATCTATTCATATTGAAACATCGCTATAAAGAACTCGACGCATCAAAACAAATACTCATAATCTCTTAATAGTGAAGTTCTAGAACAACTAATCGTGTCATATCCTGTTTTAGCCATGCACCTATTCCCTAAATAAATTGAATACAGTTTCGAAACCGACACGCGGAAGGCTTTTCAAATTTAAAGTGCAAGTTATAACGTAAATTGTACAGATGGAATTGAATAAAGTTATAATAAAGGCCAATCATTTTCAAAAACATTTAAGATTCTGGTCTTCGAATTGCTACGTATAAGTCTATGAATATGATGTTTAAAAGAGGAAAGAACGATTGCCGCATCCATATGTTACCATATTTAGTAGCTAAAATTCCCAAATCAAAAAAAAATTCAATCAAGTTACGTAACTAAGAACTCGAAACTACCAAGAATTCTGTATGCTAAAAGCTCACTAACAAAAAATATCAATCGCCACAAATTGTTGAAAAAGTTTTAAAAAACAGTTGTCGTTAAAAAGTCACATAATCACATCATTCTTTTCATCTATATCTTCTTTACGACGACAGAAACAAAATCTTAGTGTCACCGCTCTGGGAATTGACGTGTGTACGACGTTTTAACTCTTATCATAAAACTGTATTACGACTGAGAGCCAAGTTCTCTTTCATTTGAAGCTAGCTGGTACAAACTATGCTATACTACACTTGTATTTGAAAACGGCTTAACGAAAGAATAAGACGACATAAAATGCACGTTATTACTTACTTACAGATTATGAATGAATCCAACAAACACAGCTGCGTGAAGCTTCGCTGTCGTTTTCCGCTCAGAGTCAAAGATAAAGATTTTGAATATTTCACATTGTACACTACAACTTCAGAACTAGAATCAATCAAAATGTTGTTCAGTGCACGAAGGTCCAAGTGAATTTCGATTTGAAAACAGTCAAACTTAGCAATTCTTCTTCAAGGCGGACATATGACCGCACATAAAACAAAGCCATTATACAATTCAGTCTGAATAGACTTTTGCATACTCATCAAGTACACAAAAGTGTGAAACTATAAACAAAGATTCTTACAACAAGCGAGCTTCACGGCTGAAATAAGACTTTAGTTAAATCCTTTTTGTAATGAATTCAAAAACTGTTTTTTGTTTGCGCGACGGCAGATTTATCCACGTAAACAAAGTTTGACGCGATTGTCAACCAATAAACTGCCTTTTACAACTTGCCAAGCGTTCACAACGCAAGTTAAACACTTTTAAAATGAGTATTATATCAGTCCTGCATCACTAAAGAAACTCTCTTAAAATGAGTTTAATCGTTACTGATTTTGAAAACCTTCGACTAGGTTTTTGAATTTACATCACCGTAATAATGCAAAACTTAAACTCGACAAAATTATGCAGTTATACCTATAGATTTAAAACAGTCAAGAGAGACTAACCTAGCAGTGACATTAATAGTTCTCAAAATATTTTTGTTATGATCGGTTGTCTAAGAAACAACAAAATAAAATCAAACGAAACTTTCGATTATGTCACTCGTTATATTGACGTTAACACAGTTGCTGTAGGCACTGTAAAGTTTAGAAAAGAAAACAAACAGTTTTTATCAACAAAATATCAGCATCAAAAGAAATCTGAAGAAAGCATTGCGCCGTTACGCTACCAGTTAAAGTCTATTTTACTTCACAGGAAGCTATTGAAGATCTTTCGCCGTTAAAAGTCGGTAATAAATCAGAATTAAATCTATTTATTCTTGAAGTACAGTTTTTTTTTCAAATAATATCATACCACAGGCAATGAAAAAAACTTTGCAAGTTAGATAATCTAAACGCGAGATTTCATCGTTGAAACGTTTATGTTGTATAAATATATATAAAATTGATAAACGGAAATTCTGTCGCCAACAAATCTGAGTCGTATGACATATAATTATAAACGTTTTAAGCCGCTAGGTAAATAAAAAAATCAAATTTAGGTGAATTACTTAAAGCTTGTACGTCTCAGTTAAATGAGAAGAAAGTACAGATAATAAGCCTGTAAAACAAAGCTTATACTTATGAAATATGGCAGATATAGAGCTTTTTCAACAAACTAGAGTTGAAGCAAAAGCTCTTTATTTATTCAAAAACAATGATCAAACAACTCAAATGAGATGGGGAACCAAGCAAACAATATATAGATTTTGACAAATTACTTTCTATGCATGGGCTGCAAATTGCAACATTGTCAAACTGTAAGTGAGAATATTTTAAAACCAAAGTTGACAGAAGCTGTGTTCTTACAGTCTAGGCCGGTTATACTTTAAGAAAATATTAATTCAATTTTTAACAGATAAACTTCAGCTTTTAGCGGAGCGTCAACAACATGAAGAATCATGCATGCAGGGTATATTCTGCATCCGATATATCCGTCTAAAGGATGACAGTCTCTATGTCAATGGATCTGAGAACGTTTCATAGCCTGTGGTTATTTTCTCTCTATCCCTATACGAGTGTGCAACAGCTGCATGTCTATCAGCCCACATAAGTTGCTATTCCAGCAACATCTTTAAAAAAATTCATATTTATGGCTAATATATCTACATATTTGTACGTTGTCTGTGTTTGAGCCCATGTTCGCAAACTTACTCCAAAGTACGTCAAAGTTTGAGTGTAATTGCGTTTGCTGTGGTGTGTAATTAGCGAAGTGGCTATATGAGCGGTAGCCGCTCAAAAGGACTTCAAAACACTAAACGAGCGGTTGTTTTCAATGGTGGTGACGGTAGCGGACCGAGCTCTTTTTTTTTCAAGTCAAAACGTTGTTGGTTTTATAGTTATATAGTAGTGAATTTAAAAATCCTAAAATTGGCAGAGTGCTCAGTAGCTTGGCCTGAGCTTTGTAAAATAATAAAACTTATGTGTTACATCGTTAAACAAAACCCTAACTCGGAGTTTCTGGTCTCTTTAGCTCGGTCATTAGAGACTCTCCTATGACGGAGCTAAACACCTCAGAAACTCCGAGTTAGGGTTTTATTTTACGATGTATCACCAAATTTTTAATTTTTGAACTCTGGAGTTACATGAATAAATATACCCAGGACTAGGTGTCTCTTTTTGGGCATCAAAGTTTATCTTGCCATATTATACATGTTAATCTTAGTTTATGTTACCAAATTTCACTTAAGGGTCACTTGCCTAACAGTTTAGCCCATGAAAAAGGCAATAACTCGCTACAGTACTGAACGACCATTTTGGTCACATGGGCTCTAAACCGTAGCAAAATTAAAGAAAGACATCATATACTTTCTGTTCGAATCCGGCTTTTTTAGACTGAATCAAAGGTTTCGCTGCACTGAGTACGCGTATAATGGCTCCACACAACCTTTTTCTTTTTCCCCTAAAACACATTGTCATTCTTCTTTCCCAAAGTGAAAACAAATTTCTACATAACTTCATAAGTATAGTCACATGATATCATATTTTAAAACACTTGTATTCATATTTGATGTCCTGCTGGCTTCTGGCAGACGTCGAAAGTAACAAAAATAGCTCTCAATAAGTGCCAGCTCCGACATGCACGCTAACTAGCAAAAAGAAAACCTTTACTTTAAAAATCTAAAAGCGCTAGAAATGCGTCAACGATGAATATTTGACTTCAAGACTCCGGTGATTCTCAGAACAGTTAATCAGAAAGAATTAAGCTATCTGAGGCCGCACATCATGGTGCGTGATTAAAGAAATTTTAAACACTCTGTACTTTGATTCTCCGCCGCGCGGTTACAAAGGTTTAACTGTTTCGCCGAAAATGAACTAATACAACCAGGCAGAATATCTCGTACATCCAATGGTTCTTATTCTTTTTAGATGTTTCAAATATCACTCGTTCAACCACGTTCAGAACACGATGAAAAACAAATACCACATCACTAGTTATTTCATCAGCTAAAAAAACTCTCAAACCATCACGCGATTTCTATTAATATATTATTGAAACACGTATACAGTATCTGACAAAGACAAAATGATGAAACAGTTTTTACTTGTTCAAGTAAATCTTTCAAGGATGTTGAACGATACTGCACTGATCGTTTGCAAAACATGAGAGAGAGCAAAGCCACGTAAAACGCTTTTAAGAAACGCTTACAAAAGAATATACTAAACACTGGGAACCAGAACACTTTTCATTAATCATTATCTGTTAAGGTAAGACTCGACATAAAAAGAGACCGACCTAAGTGATGTATCATTTCAACAACGGTAAATTTAAATGTCAGACTGACTCAAAGATAAACTGTTATAAAGCAAGACTTAGCGAAATCACATGACTCTCTCTTCTTACTTTACCTTAGAGCATATCAAAACACACCGGTATGAAAAGATTCCGATGAAGATAGAGAAAACAATCTTTCTTCCTGATTTTTACAAACAAGCTGTTTAAACTTTGCTTACTCTGGCAAACTAAAAGGGTTTATGACGGACTGTTTATGACCGGAAATATGCTGTTCATATTTTACAGTTCGATCTCACCACTAAGCTGACTCCAATTCTGACATCAATTCCGCTAACAGGTGTGATCATGTGTCGGCATTTAGCTTCCAGGAAATAACGTCAAAAGACGTTATCGCTAAATGAACGTCGATTTTAAAATGCTTTTACTAGTTTCGAACTGGCTTAAATAATGTTTAAGCATTTTCTGGGTGTTTACCAATTACCACTTAATAGTTACTGAATACTAAAAATTTCATCAAATTACAATCTTAACAAAAAATCCTGGCTGAAGAGAGTTGGAGAATATGCAGTCGGCGACTTTTACGCACATGTTTCGGTTTTTAGAAAAATTTGATGCCAGCGTTTGTCATATGCTTAACTTCCTTAAAGCACCGTGAAAATAATATAAACACTTTTGTTTGACAAATCAAGTTTAATTAAACAAACTCAGCCTAAGCTATTTACTGTTTGTAAACTTTACTCCGACAATAAGACATTGTAAATCGAAACAAAATTCACCACCACTACTGAAAAAAAAACTATTTAAAAAAAGTAGCAGTTACAACTCAAATATCGAGCTCTTTCGTATTTCAAGCCAACCAATATTTCCCCTTTCTCTCAATTCCAATTACGTATATTTTTTTAAAAGGACGCAAAAAATATATGATATAATATATTTTGCCGCTAGCGATGTAATTCTTTAGTGAACTCTGACCGCGCCAGAAAGAAATTAACTCCGAATATCTGAAACTCCACCTTCAAAACAAACCTTTCCAAGTTTTCAATTCCTTCACAGGCAGTATTGCAATGACGCATTTCAGATATCCTCTTGCCACAAAAAAGACAATTAATTCAGAGAAGGTGAGCACAGTTTCTTTCATTAGGCCAGTTTAAACCGAGCCTGCTTTCCAAGTCGTCTGTCCTTCTTACATTTTATGTTTAATTTATATTGTTACAAAATAATTATATCGTAGAACTTTGATCTCATAATTATAGTGCTCGTAACAAGAGACACACGTGAACCCAGTTGGCGTGGGAAGGTGAGAATTCAAAGACATATATATTTTGAAAGGTAAAACTGCTTTTACCTCGCTATGTACAAACCACAATAAGAGTCATATCGGCTTTGCCTACAACCGTACTTCCGTTATAAACAAAAACCACTGAACATTTCAGGCCAGGTTTAAAGCTTTTCAAACAGAGTTTCTTCATTTAAAGAATTTCCAAACATTTTTCTTCGAAATGTATCTATCATTTTATCTCTTTAGTTTTAGATATCATCTTGTTTGTTTTTTGTCAATTTCAATCTCCTCAGTGCGCGACCATAAAATCTTTTCTGGGCCAGGAAATGCTTTCTGGTTTGCTGTCGTATTCGATTTATATGACAAAAAGTAAATGGTATATTAATCCGACTATCGTGAAAGAAAAACGTACAAACATACTGGTGTAAGTTAATTAAAATAAATAAAACAAGTCTGGTAGTATTAGTCAATGTTCGAAAAATCAAGTTCTGAAAAATAAAGGTTACTAAGAAATATCTCACAAGTGTGGCAAGCATTTTGGCCTAGCAGTTAGCCTGTTCAATTCGCAATCTTAGCTAGAATCGCGAGTTCGAGCCCCGGTCAGACCACTGTGTTGTGTCCTTGAGCAAGACACTTAACTCGACTTGTTCCAGTCGACTCTGTCTATAAGAGAAAGCCAGCTTCTGCTGGGGTCTAACCTGCGATAGACAAGTGTCCTGTCCAGGGGGAGTCAAAGACTCTCATCCGCTCAACGCTACGGAAACTGGAGATAAGCGCCGGCCTAACAGAAACGGGCCACTTGGCTCGCGATTGAACGAGTTTTTATACACAAGTGTAAATTTGAAACATGATTCAAAACTTTCCGTCTTTATTGAGAACAAAAATGTTAGCTAGCTATAATTTAGTGCTTGTTATTTAAGGTGAGGCATTGTTCCCGCTTGGCAATGTAAGGCTCACCTGAACTGGGCAAGAAGCGAGTTGTTACGGCCATCAAAACTCTAACTAATCTTATCAGAAAACAGTACTAGATGCGCGAAAGATCTTTCCTAAAATGATCAAAACCAAACTTAAATCAAGCTAATGTAATTTATATTTGAAGTGAGGTTTTCCCCTTTACTAAGGATTTTATATAACAAATGGCAAGCATTGCTACGCATCGAAACACACCAAAAAGAATGCAGTTAGCAGTAGAACACAATCGGTTAGCACAGGCTACTTCAGATAAGCAAACATTAATATAAATAACAACAAAAAATCCAAAGTAAATTTTCTTGATAAAGCAGCATTAATACCCAGCCTAAATAACGCAAGAAATAAAAAAATAGCGTTTGAAACCCCAACATGACCAAGTAAGCAACCCAGACATCAACCAAAAATATTTTACCTCTAATAACAACGTTATTTCGCTTTTTAACATGTGCGTATTAACACCGAAGATTATTCCTTTTTATTCCAGCTATGTAAACAAATCGGCCTCATTAATCTGTCAATGCAAAATGCAATTTTTAAATCTCGTTTTTTTGAGGTCATTTTCATTTCAAAAATTTTGTCTTCAAAGAAGCAGTGTTTTATGTTTCTTTTAAACATTAAAGAAAATTATTTAAACATAATCACTTCTGGCTCTAGACAATGAAATCAATAAAGAAGTTTATTCCTAAAGGCTTTTTCAAGTAATTTAGAAACACTGTACGCGCCAGTAGACTTGCTTTGACTGACACTGAGAGTCCAAGAAAATATTTCCAAAACGACAGTTCTTCGAATAAATAACTAGTCTGGTTTACAAACGATAGCCTGGTTTTCGCTTCTCGAGATAAGTCTATAAAACTCATAAACAAGCATTCGCTCTTTCTATTAATAAATTGTTCGGGAAAACCCCTTCCTGATTAAATATTCAGGGCGCGTCGGTAACTCGTGTTTAATATTTCACTTTTTAGAATATTTCAAGTACAATAACGTTTGAACACGAAATCGTAGTTTTTGCGGACTAACTTTTCTTTTTCAATGGATCTGCGGACAAAACCCAAGTTCCACAATGAACATTAGTTTTTATTTTCGAAACAGCAAACAAAAGGTACAACATACTTGTTAAAATAAAATTGCCAAATCAACCGACAAATATATTGGAAAATGGAAACTAAACATATGTCACTCACCAGAATGGGTTCGATGTGCTTGCAAACGAGAATAGGTCCTACTTTATGGAGAAAGAGAAAATTATTCGTTTTTAAAAAGGAAATAAACTCATAACTGAAACATTTTCTGGTTTCCGAAGTAACTTACCTCTTGAGTCACGTCGTAAGTCAAAGGTAAACATTTTGCCTTGATGAAAACACGCTAGAGTCGACAGCTTTCATTTGCATAGTAATAGGGCCAGTTTCGTAAACATAACAATAAGCGGAAATCAGGCGTGCATGTCGCTCTTCCAATATAACAAAGAGTAACTCAATGTTTCTTAAAATAGCTCTTTCACTTTCTTGTGAGTACTCCTAAGCAAAATTGTTGTCCATCGAAAATGACACGACCGTCGAAAATTAAGATTTAGCTTGTTCTAGAAAATTTTCCAATAATAACTGCACTAATATTTCGTCAGATTATGGTACGGATTAAATCTCAAACATTTCTTGTTGGCAATCCTTTCATAAAAACTCCTATTTTCTAGTTTTGCTCAAACACTGTTATGATACTCAAAGGAACTAAAATATTTTCACTAAAGAACGCCTACAATATGTACAAGACGTAACTTACACGCTCACATCAAAACAGTCTTTAACTTACAACACTGAGGGAAACATAAGCACGCAAGAAAACGGATTGATTGCACGACTAATTTCCGCTCCTGAATCGAAATGATTGTTGAAAACTCATACCCTTCTGCAAGGAAGATTACTACTAACCTATTGTTGGCTTCAAATCCCTTGTCGACTTAAAACTAGAAATTCATGAATCAACCATATTACGTCTCCATTTCTAAAAGCGGGCCAATAAGATATACTTAAAGACTGTCAGGATATCGAGCTGTGAACCAGAACACTATAATTTAACGTTTCTTGTTTTATCTTTTATTTTGTCGATCATAAAAGCTTAATATACTTCATCAGTAAAGAGTCAACGTCTTCTCGACTCTCTCCATCAATCACAACTACTGACAAAGCTTGTTCTTTTTTCTTGAATATAATACGTGCGAAGCCTACAAGATATGTTCTCTCAACCGTAATTAAACCACAGAGTGAAAGCGTGTCACTCAATCGTGGTCATGAATTATCGTATATAAGACTTGTATGAACTTTGGAGTCGTTTCAACAAAAAAGTTCCTATCGTGATCAAGTTGGATTTCTTTTTAAGAAGATATTATTTTGAAACCCATAAAGACAGTATTAATCGCAATGAGAACAAGCTTAAACGGAAACATGTTATTATAATAATGCAGTGCTGTTTCTATGCATGAACACAAGTAAAAGTACACATGTCACAAGTGAGGATCTAAAGGTCGTCCGTTCAGGCTTAAACTTAACTCATTCTAATAGAACTTATGAACGTAACTTCGTAAAAATGAATCAGCACCTTAATGTCTTTCATATGTATACAAAGAGTTTGATGTCACACAAGTGGAAGATAAATGAAAATTTCAGGGTGGCAAAAATTTAAATCAACAACAAATTTAATTGATGCTGTTTTGTATGTAGGGCGCTTGAACGGGTTGGTGAGTGCGTTCGATTCAGGTATTATTTCAAAAGTATGTGACTTCTTACGGGAACCCCAATAATTTTCCCGGTATCTTCATTCCTATAGCACCACGTATTTTTCTTATTTCAAGTATTTCTTTCATTCCAGGTCCGCTCTAGCCAATTTGAATCTGCGGAGTCGCAACACCACAAGGGCTAGGAACCACACGTTCGATTCTTTCAGTGGAATTATCCACCTTATTCCGCCGCAACTCGATACTGATACTTAGTTTTACAACAAACACAGAAAATCACATTGCTTTGTCACTCTAAATTCAAGGAAAATTTAAATGACTGTAAAATAAACTAAGGAGAACGCCGTGGATTGTTTCAAACAAAACGGAATTTTTCTCCGAAGGTAAACACGATGTCGTGGGCGCGATGATAACACCTCTTCAAGACACAACCAACGGAAAATATTGGACTTTAAAACACGGAATACTACACTATAGAAAAAGACAAAAACCGTAGCTTAACCATGTTCGGTGTTTTTTAAACCTTGTAAATTGAAATAACAAATAATTGCGAAATTTCGATCTCTTAAACCAGTTGTCTCAACGCGTCCTTAAAGAATCTATTGAATCCATAGCCGTAGTCGGTCATTCACATAAAAGGAATCTCCTTTCTTAAAAGCACAAGTATCCAATTTTCAATTTTCCCGGATAGAACAGACCATTGACACAAAAAGAAAACTAATAATTTTTTCTTGTGCGCTATTTCTAGTACAAACTCAAAGCTTAAAGTTTGACCACAAAGAGTCTTCTCACCACGTTAAAGGCTCGTAACATGATCAAGTGTATTGGCTGCAAAACACGCACCATCAAGGATTTTCAGAAGCCACGTCTCGTGAGCAGCTCGTGTCGCTTAGAACAAAATATTTATTACAAAAGAAAATTTATCACATGTCTTAAGTAGTTTTCCAAATCCCTGAAAGTAATGAGAGCCGATTTGTTTTTCATCCACGTTCATTTGGCTCAAGCCTCAAATGTGTTTTCAACACAGAGAAGATTCACGTTTAAGCGTGTGCTACAGAAACATTCTAATTCCTCAGCTTCCTAAATTCTATACTCATCCAATAAGATTTTCCAAGTGAAACATGAAATTTAGAAGGAAGTAATGATTAGGAAAACCTTAAACTATAAGTTGTTGGACCATATGCTGAATAATATCAACTCAAAGAGATGAATTATTGAGATAATCGTTAGACTAACTGAACATGTACCTGCGCTTGAAGCTGGAATTTGGGGAAAACACTGCGGAAGGCCTGCAACAGCGTATCCGGGTTTTCTGGACAAATACTTCTCTGCTGGGTTGCATCCCACAGACGTAAGGTTCTTTTCAAGCAACGATTCCGAGGTGAATTGTCGAAGTTGCCCACGGCTAGAGGTTGTGGCGTTGCCATTACTCTCCTCATACGATGTCGCCCGAACGTTCGAATTCGCATCCAAATTTTGCAGTTTTGCCTGAGAACGGGGCAATTTTTCAGGTGATCTGTCCATATTCTTGAATAACTAACCACCTACCATGGTCGAAAATGTCGGGAAAATTCTTTAAAATGTTTAATTCGGCACAGCAAATTGAGATGTCGTAGAGTCAAGGCGGAAACACGAACGGTGAATTCGTCTCGTCTGGCTGATGTTGGTTTCTGAACTCGACACAAAGGGCCGCCATGCTAATTGGCTAACACAACCGCCCCCAGAATGATACACAACAACCAACCAATCGCGTGGGAGCAGTTGTCAAGATTCTCCTCTGACATCCGACACCTTTTATTGAAAGCAAGCAAAGACGTTTTGGCATACCTATCTAATTTATTGCAGTTTAAAGCACAAGGACTCGGAGTTTATAGGAACAACTCAAAACCAGGTTATAAGTGACGTTTCTATTTTGTTTAATGCGATTGAACGCGTAATTTGTACACCACAAAATGATAGAAAACGACTGACGAGAACAAGACGTTACTTCTTTATGTCAATTTCAGAAATGTCACAATTGATTTTCACTACAAAGTCAAAACAGGGCGGCATTCACTGATTCAGTTTCACTGTGGAAATCTTTTAATACTGATGTATTTGGTAAAAGGTCTTCAGCGTGAAACGTCACCTTAAAGCTTCAGCATTTCCGCATCGTGAAAGCAATCGAGACTTTTTAAGTTTTCTTAGCGCGTGAAACATTTTAATTCTTGCTAACAAAATGAATCACACCACCGCCAACACTAATAACTAAACAAAATTACGCTTGAGAGACTTAAAGAAATATGACATGACATATTCCAGGTAGGTATTGTTGAAATTCAAGCCAGAAATAGCCCAAGGCACGTCACGCCGATACGATCTATTTTCATATCAAACGAGAAGGACTTGACTTAAATACAAATCCATTTTCTTAACACTAGTGCATATATAATAAAGCCGTTTGGCTTCATTATCAGTCGTGAGCACTTGCAATGAACTTTCATCTTCTGAAAAGTCAATAATCACTTTCTAATTGATGGCTTGTTGTAACGTCTCGTTTCATTTTGAATTCAACACACGAAGAGGTCAGCTCTTAGTGCTTGCATCCGGAAACAAACACAATGACCCACGAGAAGGACAAAACAAGACTTCTTATTGGCTTATCGTTCTTAAACAACATCATTGTTTGCTGTGGATTCTGTTATCATATTTGGCTTTCCATCGTTAACACGCTTAAGTGGTATTGTACACAACTGTGTACAGCGTGGTTCGTGTAGACCACAGGCTGAGAAGCGGTGTACGAAAACGGTCATTTTACCCCGTGTATATCATGAACTTTCTTTTATTTATAGTAATGTTAATAACAGAATAAAGTACTGTTGGTCGATCAAATCTTTTAGGCGAAATACTAATTTATTGCGACAGGCGATGAGTTTAGATGAGGCAAACACAGCTGCCACAAAAATTACGTACTAGTAAGTGAAAATTGTGACAATTTTGCTGTGCTTGCAGATCAGCGATGACGTGATATGACAAGTTAATTAAAGCAGTAGGCTTCGAATACTGCAGTTTATACTTGAAAGCACCACTGATAAGAGGTTAAACTGAACATTTTTAAATTCGAAAACTGGAAAATAATGATTTCAAAATTTGGCTGTAAAAGTATCATTTCAAAATCGTTTGTTTACACAGCAGTTGATATGTTAATCACTTTTTCAAAAAAAGCCTTTTACGTCTATTTAATCTTTGCAGTTTGGTAAATCAACGTCTTTTATTGATCGTTAACCGAATCACTGCTTTAAATATTGCTTATTAGAGGGTAAATTTGCGTAAAGAAAATGAGTAAGAAGCTTTATATAGCTTTTTTTACTTATCGTTACTTGTTAAAGGTCTATAAGAATTTTTATCAAACAATTGAGTTTGTGTGAAGGTTACAGCCTCACCATGAAAAGGGACAAAGATATGTTTATGTCCATGAACATAAACTGTTTTACTATTTATTACCACAGTATTGTTGATACTTTGGAGGGATACAAAATACGGCTTTTCTTTTTTGGCTCGAACTTCCGTTGTTTTGTCTTCGCCGGCTAAAATATTTTTTAACCCACTCTAATTCTTCCTTTTAGCACATAAAATCGCCACAATATCCGGAAAAGTGATTATAATTTTGAAACAAAATTCAAAATTTCCAAATTTTACATAAACCGATTTTTTTTTGTTGCTATCTGTCCAGACAAAATTTTTAGTTTAGAACATTTTCAGTTGTGGCTTATAAACTGGAGCCCTTTGCTTTTTAACCTGAGCGCTTGACCTAAGGCTTTGCCAGTCTAAAAAATAGAATTTAAAATCCTTCTTTGATATGTGCTAGTCTGACAAAACATTTTCTTGGTTGTTCCTGATAGAGACTGTAAATGAAAGCTTTCAGCTGTTTTTTAAACAACATTTTAAGGTGGGAGTATACCCAATTCGCGCTTTGTGGCCACTTTTCCTAATGTTTCTTCGGAAATCTACCTATCTATACCATCGCTCTGCTTAAACCACAGATGGAATGATGGAGAGTCAGCTTGCGTATTTTAAAATTTTTTGAATGAATTTCGAGTTGTATTTTTTTACTTGAAAACTTTATAGTTTTGAAAAAAATTTTGAATTTGGTGGGAAGTTAAAAACTTAAATTTGAAGTTAGTATTCGCCGAACGGTTCTCAAACCATAGCTGTACTAGTCACTAGTCCCTTTGCCAGAAGAAACGGTTTAGTATAGGCACGTTTTTCATGTTTGTTGTTATTCAATAAGTCTGTTTCTAAGATAATTTTTAAAAATATAAACTTGATGACCAATTACATTCGTCATGAGTCACTTTATCGAGTTTACTTGTGAGCTAAAATCCCGGAAATTCCGGAAGAAAACCAGAAAAGTAAAACCGTTTTAAATGAAGTATTGAATCTTAATCTGCCGCTATTTCACTGGCTGTATACGTGGCATTGAGCTTTTGCGGCGTGTTGAATTGCATGCACGGTGTAAGCTTTCTGGGTAAAAGATACAGTTCAAAACTTAATTGATCCTTGTTGATTTGTCAACTAAACTTCCCGCGAGTCCTAAAATGCAGCCGGAAACTCTGCTTTCAATGTAATTTTAGTCATGATAATCTCTGTCATCGTGTGACATCGCTGCCCGCGCGAGAGCACGACACAGCTGATGCACAATTGTTTTTAAGATCGCTTTACAAGGCTATACTTTTAGGCTGGGGCTAAGATATTTTGAGGGGTTTAGCCTCAAATGTACTTAAATATTCTTAATATAATCATACGTGTTTGGTGTAGACGTTTTTCTATAATAACAACGAGGATAAAAAAAAATTACTGGTTCCTGTCAAAAAAAGCATATTCTAAATTTCATTTTCGTTTTGGACAAAGAGCTGCTAATAATCTTCTTCTTCTTCTTCTTCTTGTTTGTTGTTTGGCTCCGTCAGTTCGATCAGATCGTGATAAAACTTCCCACAACAACCCTATGGGCTATTCTCCATCGATTGACTGATTTAGATTTTTGATTCCTGGATTTTGAGAGAATTTACGTGCATTTTTGAATTGCGTCTCCCACATTGGTATTCACAACTAATATTAAAAATTAATATGCATAGCTGAAACCGACTAAAGAATGAAAGGTCCGTCAGTTCGCATCAGATCGCCATAAATGTTTGCACAGTGGTAATAAGTAGAAATCTCTATTGACTGACTGAGTTAGACTTTTATTTTTGATTCTTGAGAGATTCTAGGAGGAATTCTTGATTGTGTACCGTACAACACAAATCTTTACTTATTAATTTTCATTGAGAGAAATCAAGTCAAAACAATGTTTTGGTGATCATGTCGCGCTCCAGTGCTCACGGAACATCTGAGAAATACGTCATGCATTGTACCGTGCGAAACAGTCGAAGTGTAACACTGAGAAAGTTCTATTCTACGTCTTTACACTGAAAATGCCTCGTAAGAAGATTGTTAAAGGAGAACTTAACCCAAAAGTCAACTTTTGTCAAACAGAATTTTTAACTGAGTATGAAAACGATATTAAAAAAAGTTCCTCGTATCGCGCTGACTTTCCGAGAAACACTTCACTTGCCGCATTGTACCGGCGGCTCAGAAATAGGGGTTAAGCGGAGAGAGAGTGAGGCTATGACGCCAGATATGGGTAAGAATTGGCTCAGACTAAAAGTTCATCATTGGAGTGAGATATCGCACAAAACGTAAGCTGCAACTTTCACTCTTGACTGTGAAAGCGAGCTTATGACAACAAAAACTGTTCACGCGCTCGCTCGCTCCCCATAACCTACGTCACACGTTACCTTCGTTTACCGCTGACAAGTCGACAAGCGCCTTTCACGTCGTAATTTTGAAGACGACAGCGTACAGGTGACCAGCTCGGTGCATTCCAACGTGCAGCTATTGGTTCATTATTGTTCTCTGCCGCCGTCTTCGGCGTTAAGGTCTCTATACCTTCAAGACGACGGCGTGCAGGTATAACAAGCACGATGCATTCAAGGATTTACTTTTGTTCTTTACCGTCGTCGCGGGGTGTTGCCGTCCTATTTGTTTTAGGTCCCTGAAGGCGTGCTCATGCTATATACACAATCGCAAGCGTAGACAGACCCAATTTAAAACAAGTGTGAATATAATTTGACGTAGACGCAAGAAAAGAAAAAGTTCCTTGCGCACACCTTACGCTTGGGTTTGCCCTTGTTCTTGTTTCACAAATTTCCAAGTGTGAATGGAGGTGACGCAAACAAAGAACAAGCTCCATTAAGCCTGGTTCAAACTGGTGAGATAAGCACTATAGCACAAGCATAAGAAGCTAATGTTCACACACACGAAACAAGCACATAAAAATGAAAAATACGCATGCGCAAAGTGGACTGGTGACGATGTGCTTATTCACGGATATTCACACTGGTGAAACAAACGACATAAGCATAAGCATAAGCACAAGAGAAAGGAAAATGTGCTTGTTCTTATCTCACAAGTGTGAACAGGCTTCGAAAAACAGAAATAAACGCACATGCACGCCGTCTTCGCCTGTGTCGCTCCTGTGTTTGTCCTTGTTGAATTTGAATTTCTAGTGAGCACGAGACTTAGTGTTAAGTCTCAAATCCTCAACCCTTTAACACCACTTTTGATTAAAATTTTAACCCTTATAAACCTTTGGTCAAATACACTAGTAAACCTCAAGATTGATGAAAACAAAACATATGTATCTTCGTCTTATATTGAAATCTACAGATTCGACAATATATGTACATTGCATCAAAACAGTATCAAAAAACATTTTTTCCAAGCAATTTATAACCCTTGTTGAACAAGAAGCTGGTGGCGCAGTGGTCGAGCGGTTAGCGTGTTCGGCTCATAATCCTAAGGTCGCGAGTTCGAGCCCTGGGACCTAACCTGCGATAGATTAGTGTCCTGTCCGGGGGGGCCGGGAGTCGAAGACTCTCATCCGCTTCACACTACAGAAACCGAAGATAAGCGCCGACGCTAAGAGCCACTCAGGCTCGAGAAAGCATTTAGCTTTTTTTGTTGAATAAGAATTTAATTGCAATAATATTTAACAATTTAATAACTAATGATAATAATGTTATCATTACCCCTCTATATAATAAACAACCATGCAATCTCTTATTTTTAGTAACGAAAAAGGACCCGCTCCACGACCAGCTTCTGAGTACGCCTTAGATTGGTTCAGTAAAACCTCAACACTCAAGAAAGTACGAGCCAGCTAGAGCACAGATTAAATTTATTAATGACTGTTTGAATAGACTGCAAAACAGTCCCTTCTTTCGCCGGGAGATCGTAAACACAAGCGCGGTCGTCAGATAGGAGACTGGGAAGAGGAAATGGGGTAAAAAGGAATGGGGCATCCTCCGCTCCTCCGTACTCAGAAGCTGGCCGTGGCCAAAAAGGAATTGGGCGAGGGGCGGAGGATGCCCCATTCCTTTTTGCTCTCATCCGCGCGTCCATTTCCTCTTCCCAGTCTCCTGTCTGACGACCGCGCTTGTGTTTACGATCTCCCGGCGAAAGAAGGGACTGTTTTGCAGTCTACTGTTTGAAACAAAACAAAATTAGGAGACGGTTGAACATTTGTGCGGCCTTTTTTCGCCACACCGTCCGTCGACAGGAACGTTAAGCTAGTTTCCTATCCTCCTACTATCTAGAGGACTTAAAAGAACCCGGACATTTATCGATAAGAGTAGGGTTACGATCCGGTGTTTGGTTGGTTTGATAAAGAACAGCCACCTTGTGGAGTGTCAATAAAACCTTAATTTTTTTTCTTTTTTTTCCCCTTTTTGGACCTAGGTGAAAATAACGTTCTGTAACCCTATAGTCTTACCCAGTTTAAATAAAGAGTTATCATTACTTTCATTATCATTGTTATTATTATTGTTATCCTTTATTTGTTTATATGGACACATGCATGGCAAGACTGGTAAGGCGTACTGGTTGAACGGGCCTGCACTTTGTAAATGTCCGAGAGAGGACTCTACCAGATCATGGATAGTCTTTGCAAGTTTACTTTAGAGGCCCCCATCAGCACAAGCTGTCCTCTTGCTTAGCTTTCTCAAGCCCTCCCGGAAAATTGTAGATCTCTCCTTCTTTCCATTCCTTTATGACCTAGGCATTCCCTTCAGTTGTATCAATCAGTTTGCCGCCTTTGACATAGGCTACGGAGCACTTATTTTTGTTCCACACTAAGCCAACAGCTTCCACGGCCCTCTTGGTTGCCATTTCTAGCTTATATATACTTTGAAGCTAAGTCGATTATAAGTTCATCGATGCTGAGTAGATGTTTGTAGTATATTTTTGTGTGATTTTTCCAATAATTTGCTTAGATAATCTGTACCTCTCTGTTGCTTTCAACATCCATGCATGAAGTGCCTACGTCGCATTTGGGAAGTCCTCTCTTGCAGCGGACGACGTCGGAGGTATTTGGTCTTTCCTTAGTCGACTTTGGTATAATTCGGGCATGTTCCAGCTCTTACATAGCTTGCCAAACGCTTCACAAGTCCATTATCTCTGTTTTATTATCATTATCATTATCTTTATTTTTATCTTTATCGTTATCGTTATCGTTATCGTTATCGTTATCGTTATCGTTATCGTTATCGTTATCGTTATCCTTATCCTTATCCTTATCCTTATTCTTATTCTTATCCTTATCCTTATCCTTATCCTTATCATAATATAAATAATAATAATATAAAGGTATTTATATGGCGCATATTTCATATGTATATGTGCACATGCGCCTAACAAATTGAGAAG
>JAOBAT010053127.1:0-29278 GCA_026413305.1 Hydrozoanthus tunicans
TTGCATCGCAGGCCCCCGCACACAGAAGCGATGTGCTGCAATTTTGATTGCATGCGACGAAAATTGCATGCTATCGCTCAAGTGTGCGGTGGGATTTAGAACTAGAGAAGTCATCCGCAATAGAAAGCAGAAAGGAGCTAATTGCGGTATTATTAAACAGTTGACGTGATTGGCAAAATTTTAGAAATGGACAATTCTTGATAAGCCGGAGCTGATGTATTTCTTTCCAGTCCGCTCTTTCGTTCCTTTTTCTGTTTTCAAATTTAAGAAAAACTCCTTGTGTGGAACATTGAAAACAAAAATGTTTTCTTCGCTTTTGTTTTGGAGTTTTATGTTTGGCTTAATATTATAGCACCAAAAAAATATTGCTTTTAAATAAAATTTCAATGCTTTTTACTTAAAACTATGTTGTATACTGGTCGATGTATTCTCAGCATGAAAGTTTAAACACTCTGGTGTGGGGAACACGAAATGCTGCAGAACAATGCCAATGGGAGGTTCTCTCGTTCTTACACGGACAATTACTTCAATATTTTGACAACGTTATTACGTGTATGGTCTTTTCGCACAGATAGTTCCTTGTGAACACTTGAAAAAACTAAACCAATGTGAAGAACAATCTTTTTTAATGACGAGTTGGTATCATCGATAAATCTTTAATTAAACTAAGTCGTTTCTATGGAAACCAATTAGCTATTGTAGGAGGCTATAATGTTCGAACATAGTAGTTCGAACGTTTTCGAGAAAATTTCGGTATTAAAACAGTTGCAAAATGCAGAATAGCGGCTTTTACTGAACTAGCTCGAGAAACAATCTAGCTGTGACACTTCACAAGCCTCTGAGTCTGAAAACACTTTTTAAAACTGCCTTTTATGATATTATGTAATATTGTTTACATATGGTATTTCATAATATAATATTTTGAATAGTAGCACATTATTAACAGCTAGTTGTTATTATTAAGATGTCAAATTGATGTAGCTACATTCCATATGAATCAAGTAATTTGATATGATTAAGGCGCATATTTTCTGTGTAATTTCAAAACAAAACAATGGTTCAAGGGATAAAACCATTTAAACTATAAAATCCTACACCCTCTTGTAAAGTTTAACTAAATCTCTGTCATTTTTCTCTCCGAAATGAAGAATTTTAAAGTCGGATCATTTTACAGATAGAACTTCTAAAAAGCTGCTAAAATCAAATGATACTGTTCAACAGGTGTTTCTTGCATTATCTGCCCTCTGTCAACCAATGCAAACACAACCTGTATTTGAAAGAAAGCCGACAGGTAAAATATTGACCTTAGCAATTACTTTTGGTGCTAATTCCCTCTCCTTCAAAGTTAAACTATTTTTAAAATTGTTACTTTTTGACGTAAATTAAACCACTTGTTTCGAAGAAAGCGTTGTAAAGTTTTACCGCGCTATTGTTCAGTTTTTCTGCTTTATTTTTGTTCATAATGACCTAAGCGAAAAGGAATGTTCACACTACCATAATTAACAACCTGTTCATTTACATGGAGCCAATAAAACACTTGCTATTTGTTTTAATTGGCCGTTAGGATGTAGATTTACCAAACTTCACCAAAACATTACCAAGGTTACAGCATTGAAAGTTCAACTCCGATGTCCTCCGGAAAAGTAAAAACTATGAAGCTCAGCATGAGGCCAGCGGGAAAAAGGCGCTTTCTATGTGTGACATTTTTGACATTGATTCTTTTTAAGTCTGGAGTTTTCGTCCTTCAGTTCTACAGCAAAAAGACTAACTTCAAGCGAGACGCTGGCTCCCGGAGACCGAGCCTTTCTAATGGCGCTTTAAATCCTGTCACAAATAACTCATTTGAAGATTTGAACTTCAGGGATTTTTCCAGCAACCAAAGACGAAAACTTATAATTTATTGGTCAGGAGTGAGGGGACACAAGGTGCCTGTTCAACGCTCAGGAGTAAATCACAGCCATTTTTGGCCTTTTTTCTACGCTGGTAAAAAGGGAGGCTGTCCGGTCCCGTGTGAGTTGTCGAGCGACAAATCAAAAGCAAACCAAGCCAGCGCTTTTGTGGTTCACGCGCGCGAACCCGATATAAGGAATATGCCACCAATAGAGAATCTAGCGCCATGGATTTTACAGACCAATGAAAATCCTGTTTATACACCATCATTGACCGATCCTAGATTAATGTCAAAGTTTAATCTTCTTGTAAGTTATAGACTTGATTCGGATTTCCCATCGCCAATGTATCCGATGCCAGAGCTGGATCCGCCCATTCCGTTCGCAGAACGGCTCGGCAATGTGTTGGCAATATTTTCAAAGTGCGAGCCAGTGCGGACAGAATATTTGAGGCAGCTAATGAAGTATATTCAAGTTGATTCGTATGGCTACTGTTTAAAAAATCACGACGGCTTGATCGGCTTGTATGGGAAGAAAAACAATAAGTATGTTTTTAAGGACCATAAATTGGTTTTATCGCGTTACTACAAGTTTTCCCTGGTGTTTATGAATCAAGACTGTGACTACTTTGTCGACGATAGACTCTACCATGCGTTGACAACTGGCTCCGTACCAGTCTATATGGGAACAGACAAAGTTGACGAGTTTCTACCGGGAAATCTAAAAAACGCCATTATCAAAGTGAAGGACTTCAAGAGCCCAAGACACTTAGCAGAATATCTCACGTTCCTTAGTAACAATGAAACTGCTTTCAACAAATATTTAGAATGGAAGTGGAAAGGTTTCGGTGACATTTCTAACACAAAAATAGGTCGCTGGTGGAAACCGAAATACCCATTATTCTGTCAGGTTTGCATGGCGCTGGCCAAAGGCAAACTTCATCGCGGGCTCAAAGTAGATAAATGTGAGCCCCGATCGTACGAGGACTGGGGACTAGAAGACCCAAATATTCCTTTCGTAGACTATTACACAGTAACTGTTTGTGTTGTGTTTATAATTCTAGCTTTGGTTTTAATACTTTCCTGATAAAAATAATTGTAATAAATATGTCATGAACAATATTTAGGTATGATTAGAGAATCAATGATGTTAATGCGTTTAAAAAGCATATTCTAAATATTCTTCTCCAGTGATTCGCAAAAACCGGAAATTTGTATAATTCTAATGCAAAATTTACTTGTTCCAGTCCTTTTTCAGGCACAAAGTCTAAAAATTGTCAAAACGAGAAAAAATGTGGCCGAACAAAGCTAATTTGTCCCACAAAAGATATTGCATCGGAATTTGGTGTATTGGCCAAACAAAGTTTGAGCGTAAACTGTTCGCAAACTTTGTTCCCGAATTCTTTAAAGGTTCTCCCTTTAATTCAAGATGGGGGCGAACAACCCTTCAAACGGGCCAAACACACGGCACAGTGGTCGAACAAACGAAAATACGAAAAAGTAAAATATGGGGTTTCCTCCCCTGTTCAAAATCTTCGTTTTTAATTTTCTTCTCCTTAAAGGAGAAAGAGAATATGTGACCTTAAAGTCCCTATCAAGCTTATTTTTTAAGTTCCAGATGAAAAGTCAAACCAATTAATAACTGAAATGAAAACTTTGAAACCAAAACATATAACCCACTGCTGCTACGTCACAGGTTACCAGTCCCCGGCCTGCTCGGTCAGAATTTACATTCCAATCTTTTTTTGATTAAAAGCATATTTAGGCGTGCAAATTTTATTTGTTTATTCGAATTTTGAGTTCACAGATGACAACAGTTTTAGTCGAAAAAGTAAAAATTTAAGCTTGATAGGAACTTTAAAGAGCAAGAAGTGTGTATTTTGTAAGCCGTCTTTGTCGATGCTGCCTTCCTCGTTGTTTAAAGTGCCTATGAAGGGAAAATTTTTATTACTTCAGTGGATCGACCTTGCTAAATGAGGAATAGCGGTGAAAATATTTTGTCGAAATTTTTATGGTTCTTGAGATATTGACATTTAAAGTTTCCAACTGATGGCGTCACAAGTTCCGATTAGTTGGGCTGCTGATATATCTCGAGGTAGGTAGATCATCGCCGAAGTTTGGATCAAACACATCCAAAGGTTATGGATTGGCAGCAGATTTGCAGGAACCACTCTAAATGTAATCATTTAAAAATTTTTAAGAGTGATTATCTCAAAAACCATGGAAGATTTTGAAAAATTATTTCACCGCTATTCCTCATTTAACAAGATCTACCTATTGAAGTAAAATAAATTTTCACTTCATAGGCACTTTAAAGTCCCTATTTTAAGGCAAAAGAAAAAACACTCGGGAAAAATACTCAATGACGACCCTCTACAGCTGTCATGATCGAATCGTTCTGTATTTCATCATTAGCTCGAGTAAGCCAGCAGTTGCATCGCTAGTTCTTCATCCTCCTGCAAATATCCTCCATCGACTTGTTCGTCTTCTTCATATTTGCTCTCACTTTCTGTTTTGTGCTTTATTTTCTTCTTTTTGGGTTCGGGGATACTAAGAATAAAAAGAGAGATTGGCAAATTATTTTGGCATGCACAACACATAGAAAGAAGAACATTTCGTATACACTCTTTTTTGTCAGAACGCTTTTTTACAGCTACTGTATTCGAAAATTTGACACAGTACGAAATACATGTGCAAATCAATGTACAGTGGAATCCCGGTTTAACGATCTTCGGTTTAACGATATTCCCGGTATAACGAGAAACATTCGTTTCCCCGGCAAAAGTTATAGTAAAATGTATGGGGCAGAACCCCGGTTTAACGATATTCCCGGTTTAACGATCGGGATTTTGTACCCCGAGAGCAAAATCTTTCCCGGTATAACGATAAAATAAACGTGACAGAGCACAAGAAATGCTGGTTTTATAACAAAACAAAAAAAACATCAATGCTTCTGTCAACAATCATTGTTGTTGCTTACGCTCCAGCAGCCATGAATACTGATTGATGTGTTTAAACCGCTTTATAGATCATTGTTTATCTGCCTTTTAACAGTTCCCTTAATTTTAACATTTTGAACAGACTAAAAATGCGTACGTCACCTTTTTCCCGGTATAACGATATTTTTAAAAATTTTCCCACAATATCGTTATACCGGGAATCTCAGTATAACGATATCCCGGTTTGACGATATAATTTTGACGTCCCCTTGGCATATCGCTAAACCAGGATTCCACTGTATACACAAATGTACCACAAACGCTACGTGTATTATTTATGTCTAAAATCAGTAAAGATGTTTTAAGAACCTGTTTAAGAACATTTGAAGCTGATATTCCGAAAAAAAAACTTAAGACATCCAACCTCAGTCGAAAAACTCAACGTTCTTACAAAAAAAGAGCGTATTAAACAATCAGACTACGAGATGGAGTCAAAAGAAGCGGGGACTTGACTTTTAGGTTCATAGAAAACAACAACGAGCAGTGTAATTGATTAGTAGAAACCGCCGTCTGGTTAGCCCAGTTGGTAAGGCACCAGTCTTTCGTGCGGGAGGCCCGGCTTCCGATTCCCGGTGCCGGACCTTCACTCAGGGTCTTAAAACAACTGAGGAGAAGATGCTGCCTTTGCTCTAACATCTGCAAATGGTTAGACCTTTGCGTCTTCTCGGATAAGGACGTTAAACCGTAGGCCCAGTCTCTCAATCTCTCAATCTCCTCTCGGGGGACTTAAAAGAACCCACATCACTTGTCGAAAAAGAGTAGGGTGATCCCGGTGTTGTGGCCTGTTTTCTACTTCTTCTTCTGTCTTCATGGGGGGCACCTAGCATGGGACTTGCTCCCGTTCGTGCCTTCCCGTTTGGGCTAGCCTTGTAAGTAGCCCAATAAAATTATCAATTTATTAATTTAAAATTATTAGTACTCTACTTTCGAGTTTAAAAAGATAAAAACGAGTGCTAAAAGAATCCACCATTGTTTTTTCTTGTTTAAAAGCACCGGCTGTTTCGCTATTCGCTGTGAGTACTCGTATTAGCCAATCAGATTGAAGCATTAAAACAACTGCTTGAAAACCTACAAAGTTACCATTCATTTTCTTTGTCTTTTAAAGTAGACTTTGAAAATGCCCATTGTTTCAAGAAATTCTCCAATTTGAAACTTTGAAATTTTTATAACTTTGACTTTTAAAAATGCAGCAAGACAAGAGATAAGGTATAAGTCGGGTAATTAATCAAACAAACACAGCAAGCTGTTCCTTACTTAGAAACTGTCACTCATAACCTACCCTAACTCAGCCTCGTCTTCTTCTGATTCCGGTTCCAGTAAAGTTACTCCACTCTTACCCTGTTTTCAAATAAGATACTTAAGGAATGTTCTACAAGATGCCTTTAAAATGGAATTTTAAAATAAAATATTATAATTTTATTGTTTTTTTAAACACAATTATCATAAAATGTCGGCAAAATTCTAACAGTATAAAATTGCGAACACGGTTTTTGAAAAGACACCCAACACTAGTTTATAGATATTATCGACTCATGTACTGGAATGATGTGGCGCATCAATAAAGAGCGAGAATCAGGACCAACTCTAGATATTTCCAAGTTGGCTATTCCGCTTGCGCGTGAATAGGGACCCTTAGCTACGAGGGCGCAAACGCCGACGGCGGCAGAAAACGAGTATTGAATCCAATAGCTGCACGTTGGAATGTACCGTGTGGGTCACCTGCACGCCGTCGTCTTGAAAACTACGACGTGAAAAGCTTAATTTTGGAGTTCTTATGACTACGGGTACGACCAAGGGAAATTTTCTCAATCTGGACAAACGAGCCGGACATGATCGGAAAGGAAATGCAAGATATGTGTCTTTTGTAAGCCGCCGTTGTCGATGTAGCCGTCCTCGTTGCTAAAGGTCCTTGATAAAAAGAATAGGTAACTAACTACCCGCTTGTAAAAGAAAGAGAAGTGCTGCGAGGTGAAACTATCAATTGAAACTCGTACCCAAACCTAATAAAAAGGGGCGTCCTTTCTCTGGTTTATTCCAAGTACTGCACTCCAAAGAATAAAGCTAAGCTAAATCCTTTCTTGAGCCTACTGGCCCATTAGGTCCGCGCTTATCTCCGGTTTCCGTAGTTTTAAGTGGATGAGAGTCTTCGACAGGACACTAATCTATCGCGGGTTAGCTCCCAGCAGAACTGGTACTCACTTATACAGCTGAGTTGACTGGAAAAAACCGCCGGTTAAAGTGTCTTGTTCAAGGACACGACACAGTGGTCTGACCGGGGCTCGAACTCGCGGCCCAAGGATTACGAGCCCAACACGCTAACCGCTCGGCCACTGCGCCGCCGATACTCCAAAGAGTAGTCTAGATAAAATAAATTATAATTAAACCCCGGTAAGTTGAATTCGGATAATTTGAAATCCCCGCTAATTCGAACAAAATTAAACTTCCCCAGGATTTGATCTTAGACTGATTATCCTAAGGGCGAACTAGTATTCATAAAGTGCATTCCTACTCAGGACTTGCGTTTATCGTCGTCTCAAATCAGTAAAAAATTGTAGAAGCTCTTAAAACATCACACACCTGCGCGTCTTTTCGTGCATTCCTATTTTTTAGTCTCTGGTGTTTGTGCTTCGCTTTCACTCTTTGTTTTTCCTTCTGCCGGTCTTCGTGGTCAGCGGCATGAAGCCTCTGCGCAGAATCGGCCAAGGAAATACCACCGATGTTTTGTTGTTCGCTTTCGAAGTTTGCTTTATCGATTGGTGCTATATCTTCTTGCTGGCTAGTATCTTTGTCTTCTACTTTGGTGACCTGGGAGAGCGGATTTTATAAATAAATAAAACCCTGCTATAAGCTCATCATTGCCGGCGGGGAAAAACCATATCTGCAAAACTGTCTTTTTTACGCATTTCGTGAATTTGGGAACCTGATGTTCATACACATAGAACCACTAAGTTATGAAAAAGAAAGCGCAAATGCACTTCAAACCAAAGCTCTTCATAAATGTAAAGGGCGAAATAAGAAAATTGGAAAAAGGATTCAAACTTACCTCTCCATCATCATTAAAAACAATCTTTGTGTTAAGCTTGATCTTCTTGTTTAGTAGTTTCTTGATTGATGATACTTTAGACCTCGCTTTCACGCTGGTGTTCTTATCGGCCGCACGGTTCATTTCCTGTCAAGTATTACGTGCAATACATTAATCGATGGAAGTCTGTTAGAATGGGGAAACTAACAAAAAAAGGCAAAAAAAGCAAAGTGGTGCGTTTATATAGCGCCTTTTCCATATCAATGCTCAAAGGCGCTTTACAATGATCGGTTTACCCCCAGCAGACCGGAAGCATATATAGGCGCCTCAGGCAGCCGCTTCAAAGCGGTCCATGTATGCTGGTACTCATTTACCGACCCCGGAGGGATGGAAAGCTGAGTGGCCTTCAGCAGGAAAGTAGGTAACCCAAATATTCAACCCTCGACCAGGCCGGGGATCGAACCGGGGACCTCGGGATTGGGAGGCAGAGATCTTACCACTGCGCCAACCCCTCCGCTATGTGTAGGAAAAAAAGTAAAAATGTAAACGTAAGTATTTAACAATTATTCCAAGAACGTTGAGCATTGGATGTAAAATCGTAAATAGCCAAAGAGGTGCGTATCTCCGAGCTGGTTACAACTCATCTTATATACAACAAGCGCGAATGAGATAATTGTTTTACTCAATTTCTTGAGTTTTCCAAGCCTGTTGATACTTGAAAATGACAACTAAAACTTATTCAGAATCATATCTCAGCCTTGGAACACTACGCAGCCAGTTTCCATATATGGTCGATTCGGTATATGAGCTGATAACCGAGATAAAGTGAGCCAATCAGAATGCACGATACGCAATCATATTCGAGGTCAAAATTTTAAGAACAGGAAACATGACAACCAAAAGATTTAAATTCCTGCTCCACTATACAACAGACAAATAAAACCCATTTGGTTTATTTTGGTGGAGCAGGCTTGACACGTCGAGTATTACACAATCCTCGTACCGATATCTACAATACAACTTGTGATTACTGCCGGATACAAAAAACCAAAAAACCCCTTGGGAAAAATGGAAACGTATTCCTCGAACCAATGCAGTGCCACGTTCCTCCGAGGTCTAAAGGATTCCTAATTTTACAAACTCAATCATTTACATCACTCTCTTACGATTGGGCAACACCTTAAAGTGAACAATTACATCAGTATGAAAAATTATTATACATAAAATTTTTTCTCAGTGTGCAGTTCAGGAGTCAGAGCTCTATTCATTTTATATACTCAACTATTACCCACAACACACTTCTTCTATTTCGAACCCGGTCTCTACTGCCGGCACCATGCCGCAGAAATATCAATTTCTGTCTAATTCGTTCCTAAGGTCACTAAATCGCCAGAAATTACTTTATATGTATGTTAGCATATCCCAAGGCTATGTGATTCTACGAATGTTTCGGTTTGTTTAAATTTTCATTGAGATATAACGAAGTGTTAAACGTCTGTTTGTCCTCGTGCTCTGTGTCTTCCGATCAAATCGAGGCTCTGTCAGGACGGCAGTGCACTCTGGTTGCAACGCAACGAGTTCAATGGTGGAAGCTCTAAGTGATCGAAAGACCTCACATGAATTTATATGCTGTATTGACTCATGTGCCACTAAAAGGACAACACTCTATGATTATTTCTAGGCTCGGGCCCAGCCGTACTCTCCTTAAATCCCACGACCAAACTCCCAGCTGGCCCCGTAGCTCAGTTGGTTAGAGCGACGTAGATCTGTTTCGTAGGTCGTGGGATCGAATCCCACAGAGGTCAGAGATTTTTTCTCTTTCCTAGTGTGGGTTTAAGGAATGATTCCTTGTTAATGCTGTAGATCAGCGACACTGGATTTTATCCCATTCCAGTGGTAAGGCCTCAGTCGAATTTATATGCTGTACTGATCGAAAGAAGATGTCAAAAAGACAGTTCGAACAAAAAAAGGAACAAAAAACAGGAGGATAAGAAGTCCTGCTTGAGAATAAACCAGCTTAGAAGTTACTACTCTAAAATCTTTAGACAAAGTTTCATTACTTTGATAAAACCAAATTATCATTATACTCAACGATACCTCATCATCATCAACAAGATCTTCAACAGCAACGTTCTTTTTCTTAAGAGTGAGGCCATCATCATCGTCATCATCGCTTTCGTAACCTCCACCAAAACCGAAGCTCTGTCCACGTGGAGTTGGTTCAGCACCTAACGCTTCTTCGTCACTTGTTTCCTCCTCGCTACTAGTCCCCTCTCTGACAAGTTTGGACGTCGTGTGGAACAGCAGTTCTTGAGTACTGGGATCTTTAGTTATGTTCTGGCTCCCAAACTGCTTCTCTGCTTTCTTGAGTTTACATAACAACAAATCCCTTGTCAGAGATGGTTCAATGTCGATTATTCCAAGTTGAGTTTATCAGTCACAAACACAATCGAAACTACAGTGACAGTTACAGCTTCATTAAATCGCAGTTTCTTTCAGTCAGTTGTATTCATAGTCAGAGTTGCAGATGCAGTCAAAAAAGGAACAAGTTTTTTATTTAATATTTGAAGAAATTTTTGGTTCACAAGTCGAAAGCTCAGAAAAATTCTGAATCACTGCGGGAATCGAACCCGCTACCCTCAGTGGGTAGAGCATCGGACCGGTAATCAGAGGGTTGCGGGTTCGATTCCCGTCTGTGACTCAGAATTTTTTCTAAACTTTCAACTTGTGAATCAATAATTTTTCTAAATATAAACTACCCTTTATTCAATATTCGTGACAAAACATAAAGGCAAAAAATTCGCATGGTTTAGCTTGAATACACTCACTGTCACAGTCGTAGACCTCAAAATTGAAAACCGAAACAGGGCTAGATTCACAGCAGCAGTGCAAGTCATATACATAGTCATAGTCATAGTTGATTCAAAACGCATTCACTGTACCTTCAAAAATCGTATACGAGGCGCATTCGGTAATCCCAGCGCGCTGTAAGAAATCCAGGTACACGTGTTAGCTTACCAATTAAATGCTATATGATACGAAACCAGATTTTCGATTTTCAAAAAAGAGTACTAAAAATCAGTTTACCAAGTTTAAGAAACGTTAAACGAAAATAAGCTAAAATTTTGAATTTTTTGCGCTAAAAGTGTCCAACAATATGGCGCATGAGGTAACGTGCGTCTCGCCCCAGTCCACCCAATATTGTGCCACAAAGTAAAAAAAATCAATTTAAAACAACCGTAACTGGTAGATTTTTTCATATTCCTGGATGTTCGAAAAATCGGGTATAAACGTATAAAAACGAATTGATAAACAATTCTGGAAAAGATGCTAACCTCCTACCGAGGCCCTATTTGTTAGCGGAAGACCGAAGAGTCTGGAAACAAGACCCAAGAAGTGATAGCTTCTTGCCCAGGCTCTTTAATCTGGAGAAGACGAAAAAGCCTGAACACAAGTAATTATAAGAAGAACTGATACTTACAGAGAATATTCGTCAAGGGGAAGTTTATGGACATCAAATATCTTTTTATTCGCTTGAAGAAACACTGACCGAGCATACGACACAATACTCTACAAACAAAACAGAAGCAGTTTTTAGCGACAACAAGCTAAGGAAAATTTTAAACTTCACTTGGAACGTTTTCTTAAAGATTGATTTGTCGAGCTGTGAGTCTACGCTACTGACTAATGGCTATTACTAAAATAACTCGGGTGATTATAGATTTTCCACTGCTCTCATTGGTTGAGGCTGATGTATTATGCAGGCTATAAGCACCTCGCGCAGGGTGATTACAGCTTGCGGGTGTGTGAGCAAACTTTTTAAAATGGTCGCCTCATGTTTTGCGGATCTTTAGGACGAAGATTTAAGATCGTTGAAGGAAAACGCTTTTCTAAAAAGCAGAATTTTTGAATAATTCTAATGCAATATCATTATGACAGTTGTGCTGTTTAGTGAAGGGTCCTGGGCGAAAATGCTTCAAATGTCAGTACATGTGACTCAGCAAATGAACAACAAATAATTTTTTTTGCACAAATCTTTGGCAATAGCTAATTTTTCTTTCTAGTAATCACCTGAGTAATTTTGCTTAAACAAATAATTGTTTGTCTTAGGCTCAGTGAATAATTGGATGATGAATAATTCCCTCAACTTCGTTTTCACCAGATATGCACTTTGCTTTTCGGCGAATAATAGTGATGATGAAGTGATGATCTACAAATGAACTACGGAATTCTGATTAAAAGAACAACCTCTTAAACAAAAAATACGGAAAACCAGACCGTTAAGAACTTAGAACATTTGCTCCGATTTTTTTAGGTCCAAGTGAAAGTCGTCCCTTCTATACTCCAAAACTTATATAACACACCTTTTGGGCCCAGTGCTTTAAGTTCTGGTCTTGAGCACAGAAAGATTCCAACTTCTTCTGAATACTGGCGATTTTCTTAGGGTTGACACTACAATGGTACAGAGTATACAGTTAAATCCTTTCTTATGTCGAGTGGATCATTAGGCCGTCGCTTATCTCCATTTTCCGTAGTTTTGAGTGGACTAGTCTTTTACTCCCCCTGAACAGAACACTAACCCATCGCAGGTTAGCTCCCAGTAGAACTGGTACTCATTTAAACAGCTGGGTCGACTGGAACAAGACAGGCAAAGTGTCTTGCTCATGGATAGGATGGTCTGACCGGGGCTAGCACTTGTGACCTTAGAATTACGAGTCGAACATGCTAACCGCTCGGCCACTACGCCGCGAATGCTACAAGATATTATTTTTTTTTAAAAGCGTGTATACAATTTCTAAAAGCTTACATATTTCAACAAAAAAAGTGGTAACTCTGCACTGGCAGTCGAAAGTAGCTGAATAACTGACCTCAAATAAACACTGACCGGGTGGCCACCAAGAAAACGAAATAACTTTGAGGTTTATTACAGAGAAGTACGTTACTGATTGCTCCAATATCGCTGCTGAGAAGTTTCAAATTTAGTTTATTTAAAATATGAAAACAAATTTTTACTTGCCTGATTTTTTTAACTGGCACCTTCTTATCCTCTAAGGCCTAGGATGTAAAGAAACGTTTTTTTATTATTATGCCTTTACAAAAAAGTTTGCATGTTTTACAATTTGAGCCAAGCCAAATCAATCACCTCAAATAAAATTGCAAGGTTTAAGATTTGTTACAATTAATTTAATCAGTTTATTCAGATACGTAACACCGATGAGCAAACAACTTCTCGTTTAAAAGTGTACGAGCGTGTTTGAGGACAGACTACAGCACCGGGTCAAATCCCTGCTCTTATCAATCAGTGTGTAGGTTCTTTTAAACACGAGGTTCCAGTATGAAAGGGCTGAGCCCAGGGGTTTCACACGTTCACTTGCCAATCATCCGCCGTCGAGTTAACATCTATAAAGGTCCGTGCTCTCTGCCAGCTGTGACGCGCTATATTTGCATTTAGATTAGTTTCGCAATTTCAAAATAAAGCAAACAATCTACAGTTGTGTATAGCTCATTCTTGCTTCTGAGCCTTGCCATGACGTTATTAGGCTTATTTTAATTTTATTAGTGTTACAACTATGAATTTTAATTCCTGAAGCGAATAAAATAACGAAAAAATGCGGGCCTCGATCGACGTTGTTTGTCTAATTTGGTCTTGCGAAGCACGCGCGATTTTCGAATTGCTCTGGCGATAAAATTCTTATCAACAGCTTTTCACGACGCACGCCTACCAGTAGAATGGTATTATGCCACTGACTTCAATTACTATTAAAAAAATGAGACTGTTTCATGATTATGGTGTAAATGACCTCGAATTGTTGAAAGTTGGTTGTTTCTTTATCAACGTCCGCCATTACATTTCAAAATTTATTCAAATTTCATGAAAAGGATCGAAAAAGGGGCGGGCCTAACCCTTTTATACTGGAACTTCGTGTTTAAGTCCCCCGCTAGAAGACGAGAGACTAGACCAAAAGCTTAACGCCCCGGTCCACGGACGCTGTGAAAAAAAGGCCGCACAAGCTTCGACAAGGCCGGGGATCAAACCCGAGGCCTCACGCACACAAACACTAGCTAGCTCAGTGGTTATTGCTTTATCGACGTTTCTGTATGTTTTGAGGCTTGTATTGAACTTGTTTCTATAAACGGTAGCATTGAAACAACCCGAAAACAAAACCATTACTAATAACAACGAAATTGTTATCATTGTTGGTTATAATTACGCCTCGTTTTACTAAAAATAGAAAAAAATAGTGTATATGATATTAAAACTAAACGTTTTCGATCTTAACAGATCATCTTCAGAGTTAAAACTGAAGATGAAGAACTCTGAAGATGATCTGTTAAGATCGAAAACGTTTAGTGTTGTCATTGTTATTATCATTACAGTTATTACTGTGCAATAAAAAACAAACTCTCAAGATAAAATGGCTAACTTTTAATCAACGAATAAAGTCTCTATTTTTAATCTTTGCCTAAGGAAGGTTTATGGGCCTGTTGACCTTTCCGAGTCTTAGCCATTACGAATGTCTACAGATTCATTCTTATGCCAAATGTTATGCTGATGCTTAATAAACTCATAAGTGAGTGGTATTTAAAAGCAGGGCTCGAATTCCAGAGGTCTTCTTGAAGTTTTAAAATCAAACGCTCATTTTATGCAATCACTAGAAAGTTCGATCTTCACAACACCAACTTGCACTTAAATAGAACTTATCCAGATGCTAAGGCAAACAATTGAAAAAAAAGTTCTCCAAATGAAAATCAAAGTTACCTGTTAAGCTTAAAAACAAAATGGTCTAGGCAGTACAAGGGAGGGTGGGGGGCAATCATCCAGCCCCAACACCTTCTACAGAAGAAGCAAATAGGTTACCTTAATCATTTCATGTTCTTCTGATGGTAGAAGAACTAATAATGATTGTCCATCTTTGTGATACCTACAAACAACATTTCATTACAAGTAAATATAACTTGGGGACACAGACTGAACATAAAAGTGGTGGAAGCATATTTTCCTTGTGCAATAAGCTTTCAATGTAACAAACAAAAATACTTACTGGTTTGCTATGTTCATTAAAGACAATATAAACAATGAAACAAAGTTCTTAAAAATATGATTAAGATCCAAAATAACTAGATTCTCTAGATAAGGTAGCCAACACTAACCTAGCTGTACGTCCAGCTCTATGAATGTAGGTATTTGCGTCTTCCGGACAATCCAGCTGAATTACCCAATGTACAGAAGGGATATCTGGGTTTTTTGTTTGAAAAGAAACAATGTCAGTATGTAAGCATAGTATGTGGCATCAAATTTCCTCAGTCTGACTCCGAGGGTTTTTCTCCGGGCTCTCCCTCAACAAAATCAACACCCAGCTAATTCTATTTGGCTGTGGAGCTATGCTCCGAGGTCATGCATGGGCCGTATAGCGGCAGCAATATGCACCTTAACATGCATTTGGTCCGACCTCATTGAGCTGCGTCCTTCCCAATTCAGTCCATGACTGCAAGTAAGGGCGATTAGCTTGCTAGATATTATTATTAAGGTAGTATGTGGCATCAGAGTTCCTAAGGTAGTAGGTGACATTGAGCAAACGTTGACATTAACAGGATCCTGCCTTAAAGCTCTAGTTTGAGGTAACCAAACTTCACTTCCACTTGAAGCTCATGTCTGGTTGCCAGGAACCATGATGAAAACACAAAGTATAACTGGAAAAAATCTATAGCTAAACAATTCAAACGACTATCCCATTTTTTGTACATACCTAAACCACGTGCTGCTATGTCAGTAGCAAAAAGAACTGCTTGAGTTTTCTTGCAGAAATTATCATAAATTGCAACTCGTTTTAGTTGTTTCTGCTTTCCGTAGAGCCCCATCAATGGAATACCTGGTCGCAGCCGCCGGAAAGCTTCATAGACAAATTTAACCTAACCAAAGAGTTGTTAAAGGTTTCATTACAATCAACATACAAAATATTAGTACAACAAAACAGTCTTGTATGCACAGAGCAGTATTTGTATATTATACTAAAGGAGGGATGATTTGGAATTTGTTAGGAATCATTTTTTCCTGAAAATCAAGCTAAAACATTCCGTGGATATTTTTACTGTTGGCTACAAAAGGTATAAGTTGCTGTCAATTTCAGTTTAACTGTTTAACAGTATTTTTATTTCAAAACACATTTTCAGTCGACAATTTTTTACATAGGTGGAAGATGTAGGAAACGACTCATAAAGGGTTGACAAGTTCCTATTTCTCACCTCAGTTTTTTATATCAAATGAAGGGAGAAAGAGTGTCAAACAATTTAAACAAAATGGATACAGATTGGATTAAGTAAAGATGGGAAAGAGCATGCCTCAGTGAAGGTGAATCGAGTGGGCATTAAAGGTCATGATGAACCAGATATGTAGAAAGTTTATGTTTACCAGAGGGACATCATTCTATATCTATGCAGCTGAACACTTGATGTCAAACTTACCACAATTTGTGTTGTCTTTTCTGGCCTAGGTTTAAGATAAATTGGCCTAGTTTATAAACATCAATTATTTTGTTACCTGTTTACAGCTTGACAGGAAAACAAGAATCTTCGCCTTCAGGTGGTTTCGAATAAATGAGTATAGAAAGTTTAGTTTCTCAGGAAGCCCGCATACAACATAGCTCTGGAAAAAATAGTAAGAAAAGGATTTCAAAAAACAATAATTTAAAATAAAAGTTTTCAACAATAGGGGTTAAATGTACTTTTATGCCCAAAATAACTTGAGTCAAGATTGTTACAACATTTTGGATGCGGCCAGGGAAGAGTTCCTATGTGGCAACCTCCCTCACGCTCTCACAAACATTTTCTCCTCCCCTCCCATAGCCTAAACAAATTATACAATCATTTAAAAACACAATTATTTAAAGATCCTGATGTTGCATTGGAGTCATAACACTTTAAATATCAATGGCCTTTTAATTGATACTTTTAAAGACTTGTTAAAGCACAACCGCCAAAACTTTAGACACCCCCCCCCCTCACGAAAGAAGAAATACCGGTACGCAGTTACTCTGGAGTCCTTAACAATAGCAAAGAGCAGATTATTATGGTAGATTGTGGAAAAGCCTTCCAGAATTTAAAATAATACAGGGAAAAATAATAATATAGAGTGGAAAAACCTCTCAATAATAATAAATAAACAAATAAATAGACGTAATGACAACTCCCCTAAGGGGCTTTTCAGTGTCATAGTTAAAATTTTGAACAAACACAACCACAGTTAAGAATCCCAACTGGTTGGAGGCAGACCAGTTGGCTATTTACAAGCGTGGCGGATTTGACTCTGGGATCACCGAAGCCAAATCCTGTCAGTGGTCAGAATGGGATTTGAACCCGGGACAACCACATGCAAATGCAGCACCTTAACCACTGAGCCACGCTGCCTCCTGTAAAAATAAATTGGGATAATAAAAGCACAGTATGTTAAAATCCAGTAAAACAACTGTTAGCTACTAAATAAAAATAGGGGTCCTGTAATGTGCATGTGTCAGCATATGGGCCTGCACTGATAAGATTCTGTCAACAGCAATTTAGTTTGTTGCAAATAAAGTGGCAGACAGTGACACTGGGAAATGTTGAAAACTAATAATCATATGTACAGTCCTGTGCCCAGTTGTTCAAAAGATGATTAGCCTAATCCAGGGTTAGTTACCATGACAACCAATAGGTTTTATTAAGAGCTAATCCTGGTTTAAAGATAATCAGCTTTTGAACAACTGGCCCCTGAATTTTAAGCTGTCTGTATAGAGTGGATTTTTTTCCTCAAAAACAACAATTATAAGTTCAAGATCTACACCAAAGAATGAGTTCCAAAGTTGCTGAAATGGTAACCATATAGCTAGACTAAACTTGTGCTGCCTTTGAACAAGCATATTTTATGCACATATCAATGTAAAGCCTAAGAGGGATGGGGGGGGGGGGGGGTGCGGGCATAAGGCGGGCATTTGACACAATTTTTAGGCCCCTGGGCTGGGCCATTGACAATACTGGCCTTCCCGGGGGGAGGGCAGTTTGATCGTTGTCAAGCCCAGGGGCGGACAGTTGAATTTGAGCCTGGGAGCGAAATGGCCATGTCGTTGCAAGAAGACTGGAATGAGGCCTCATCATCGACTCGTGGATCGTCCAAATGTCGCTTCCTGTGTCATGAGGGTGCATACATAAGATGCTCTTGAATTTTTTTCATTCAGTTGCATGGTGAATTGGAAGTTGCAACCAGGTTTTTGTGGAGGAAACTTATGTGTGCTCAATAACAATCGATAATTCCACAAAGATAATACGAGTTCTTGCCTTTTTCGTTTTTAACCATGTTAGAAAACATATTTAAAAAATGCTAACCTATTTTTTATAACACCCAAGTTTCATTTTCAGAATCTTTTGTAACTGCCTTGTTACCCGGGCCGGGGGAGGGGAGATTTGATGTAATTTGAGATTTTTCGACGCCCAACCCATTGGCGTTTTACAAAAATTTCGGGTCACAGACACAAATCCCCACCCTTGCCCGCACCACGGTGTAACTAGCCCACTCCATTTTAATTTATGTATTTATTCATTTTGAAAAAAGTACGTTGGAGTACCACTATCTAAACTTGAACCATGGATCTTGCAGACGAAACAAAGTCTAACGGCAAATATACATCCTGTATATACATACATATAGAGTGAAAACTTGATAAATAAAAAAATGAAATCTTTGTACAATTATAATAAATGTAACAACAAATTTTGTTTCCAAATATAAAGTGGGAAAATATAAACAAAGCAATCCCGTAAACAGCAGAGCTTATCGAGGGGGGAAGCTTGGGAGACAGATCTAAATAATTTTTTTACACTTTTCAGCTACTTGAATGATAAGTTTTAGGAAAAACTGAGTGAAAAGAAATGAAATGAAGAAGAAAAACTACAAAAATAATGTTCTGCTAAGTGTTTTTGTGTCAAAAATTCTAGAACGCTTAGTAGTTAAAGTGTTTTGGTTTTGATAATTGGGCATCATCGAGATTATTTTATCCACACCAGTATAATAGTCTTCGTTTTCAAACATTTCAAACATCTGCTTCAATAACGTTCTCAATTGTTTAAAACTCTTCCTATTCTCGTTTCGTAAACATCCTGACAAGCAGTTGTAAATACAGGAACCTGATCGTGAAAATGTATACATGTTCATATTTTCAATTACAATTACCTTAACTAATGCTGAGTGAAGATACATATTGTGAGGCATAATGACTGCTCCAACAATCCCAACAGCCTAAAAACAAAACAGGAAAATTTACACTTGGGCTGCTAAACGCAAAAATTGATGCATGGAGGTGAAGAGGGATTTAAGATAGGAAAACCTTTTGACCAAGCTAGTCAACAAAAAAAATATTCCTTATACTAAAAAGTCTTTACGTAGCAGGTTAAGTTTCAAAAGAAACTAGTATTCGTGATTTCATACATCTTAATTTTGCTAACCAGAGAATAACAAGAATTATTAAACTTTCAGCTTCGAATATTGCGTTTCTCGCATTCTGATTATTTCACTCAATCTCAGTTATCAGCTCATAATCATAAATTGACCGCATATGGAAACTGACTGTGTATTGTTGCAAAGCTGGAATATGGTTCTGAACACACTTTAACTGTCATTTTAAAGTATCGATAGGCTTGTATGCTTAAAAAGTTCAAAAAAAAAGAATAGCACTTTATTCCATTTCGGCTGGTTGCATACGAGATGATTTATAGCCAATTTGGTGCTACACCCCTCTTTGGCTATTTACCATCACATATCTTTGGAATAATTGTTAAGTAATCATTCTGGCAACCTCGGTATTTTGGTCTACCAACCTTACAAACGTAGTAGCAGTTGATGACAAATTATGACGAATGATAGTGAATGATGCTCATGACACTAACCTGTAGAATAGCTTTTCTGTCACAACCAGCACAACCGGGTACAAACAGCCCCTTGAGTACCTCCCCCTGATTGGGGCTCACAACAACATACTGATAGAAAAAACAAAAAACCACATGAGTACACTAATGCCACACTCTTTGATTGTTTCTAGGATCGGGCGGAACCCAACTTTCTTTAAATCCCACCACCATACTCCCAACTGACTCTATAGCATAGTTGGTTAGAGCGATGTAGATCTGTTTAACACGTCGTGGGTTCGAGTCCCACCGAGGTCGGCGATTTTTCTCTTTCCTTTGTGTGGGTTAATGGGGTTCTTTTTCGATGCTGTAGATCCGTGAAACTTGGATCATTTCCCGTTTCCAGAAGTAAAATCTCACTCGAATCTATTAATTATCTTGTTCTCACATTCTGAGTAAGTGAAACAATCTTAACCGAAGTAGATACATAGTGCTAAAACAGCCTGGGTGATGATTTGAATGTTTTTATGCAAAACACGGTGACTTTTTGAAGAAATACCTGACTAATTAAAAAGAAAACAAAAGATTATCATGAAACCTTCCGAATTCTGGACTTTCCTGACTCCACTCTCGAATGCAGAGGACTTTTTAATGCAACGAAAAAAGGAAAGCAAAGAAAAAAGTTAGTTTGCCTGTAGGGAATCAAGCTGTATACTCAGAGTAGAAAACTGAGAATCGCTTGAGAATGGAGCTAGTTGCATCAAGTTCAAGGAGAAACTGAGTTACAATTATTAGGGCTTAACTGTATATTTGTTCTGAAAGACGTATGAAAAATGACACCTTGAAATCTCTCTCTATATATAAGAGTATACTTGTTTTTTACTATTTCTTTGTTGAAAGTGCAAACTATTTTTTAAATAACACTAAACATTTTAAAGAATTCACACTGAAGATTAGAATTTTTCATTTTGATGTCATTCAGTGTTCCACCAGTTGCAGTTTCTATGATAAATAGAAATTACACGGTCACTTGGAAATAGGAATTTCATCTTCTTGTGTTTAAATGACATTTCACCACTGGAAGATCAAATTTGTATCTCCGCCCGGCCATGTAATATCCTCTATTTATTAAATTTTCGATCTTGAATATTGCGATTCGCGCGTTCTGATTGGTTCATTCAATCTCGGTTATCAGCTCATATTCGGAGTTCACCAAGTATGGAAACTGACTGCAGTGTTTGCAAAGCCAAAAAATAGGTTCTGAATAAAATTTTGCTGTTATTTTTAAGCATGGAAGAGTTTAGAAAACTAATTAAATTTAATAAAACAATTATTCAATTTGCGCTTGTTGGATATGAGATGATTTATAGCCCACTCGACGCTACGCGCCTCGTCAGCTATTTACCATCTCATATCCAACGTGCGCTCTTGGAATAATTGTTAAGTAATATACATCCATCCCTCCTAACCAAACGATATGGTCATTATAACAAAAAATCATTAACATAATACTTTACTCTCTAATCTGCATGGATTCTTACCTCATAACCAAATGATATAGCCATTACAGTAATAAGAAAACCAAAAAAAAAAACTTCAAACTAACCAAACAATATGGTCATTATAGCAAAAAAAGATAGTTTGGTATCTAACCAAACGATATGGTCATTATAACAAAAAAAGATAGTTTGGTATCTAACCAAACGATAAGGTCATTATAACAAAAAACCATTAACATATTACTTTACTCTCTAATCTGCATGGATTCTTACCTCATAACCAAATGATATAGCCATTACAGTTATAAGAAAACCAAAAAAAAACTTCAAGCTAACCAAACAATATGGTCGTTATAACAAAAAAAGATAGTTTGGTATCTAACCAAACGATTTGGTCATTATAACAAAAAAACCATTAACATATTATTTTAGTCTGTAATTTGCATGGATTCTTACCTCATAACCGAATGATATAGCCATTACAGTTATAAGAACACCAAAAAAAAGCTTCAAGCTAACCAAACAATATGGTTATTATAACAAAAAAAGATAGTTTGGTATCTAACCAAACGATATGGTCATTATAACAAAAAAAAACATTAACATATTACTTTACTCTCTAATCTGCATGGATTCTTACCTCATAACCAAATGATATAGCCATTACAGTAATAAGAAAACCAAAAAAAGCTTCAAGCTTCCGTAAACCTGTGACAAAAAAATACAGCATGCACTTTAGAAATCTACATTCAAGCAGAATGTCAACTATGTCAAAAATTGACTGAAAGACAGCAGCCTCTATCGTTAGCTCTGGACATAAAAAATATGTGTAACCTAACTGTTTAATAATATTATTCGCAGCAAAGTTTTTCAACTATAGAAAAGGCGACATAGCTTTCTTTTAACTTCTGAAAGTAAGCACGGAGTCTTCACCTTTTTAGGTAAGGGAGGGGGTGGTATTTTTAAGGATTTATGTGCAGGTGCGTTATTTTGGTTTGAGGAGAACTTGCACTCCAAAATTATTTTCTTATATGTTTCAGGCAATCTGCTTAGGATTCCAGAAAAGGTAATTCTTGGGGTGTCTAATCACAGTATTGATATAGAACGTTAAGGGAGCCGCCATCTTTGCGCTTGCGTTCTAACCCGAGACACAACATCAAATTGCAGTTTGTTTTGTTGAAATACACCTTTTGCTAGTCATTAACGCAAAAAAGTCATTCATTTGTGCCAAGCGTTGGTTCAATAAAATCACTGTACATTCATTAACGCCTTTCCAAAATTCATTAGCGCGGAGAAAACTTTCAATAGGGCATTTAATATATGCATTAAGTTTCAATAGCATCACCATGCAAACTTTAGCACTTTTGGACAATCAAGCGCACAGAATGTAACGTCAACAGAACGAACTGACAAACATTAGTGTTAATAGACAATCTATCGTTGAAAATGAAACATTCATTAGCACAATTACCATAATCCCTAACATTCATTAAAGAATTTATCACAAGCAATAGAGCGAATTGAATAACTATCTGTTGAAAACAGAAAATCAATGACTAGCAAAAGGTGTATAGGCTTTCTGTTCAGTTGCTCAAAAAGGAAAAGTTTTTTATTCTACTTGAAAATTTTATGAAAAATGCAAGCAACAAAGAAATCCAAACAAAGCAATAGAGCTATTTTTTCAACAGTTTCAGGTTGTGACGTCAGACATCAGTGCAACATAACGGACCTCATGAGATTGATACTTTCTTTACTTATTTTTGCAGAACGTGAATAAAAAGTTGACTTAGAAAATACACTTTTGGGATCCCAAACTGATGTTTTTAAACATTTAAAAAATAGTTTTGGAATGCAGGCTCGCTCTAAAAAACATTGAACATACAACATATTTTACTGATCTTACATTTATCAAGTTTAAACCCTAACATACTAGGGAAGGGTTGTAAACCCAATTCTGTATAGAATACAGAAAAATATGTTTCATAAATAACTAAGAATTGACCATTGCCTGGTTGAGAAATTGGGCGCTTACTCGAACATGGGAGTTTACTTGGTCAAATATAGTAATAACAACTTGTGAGGTTAGTATATTTGCTGTATGAGGCAAGATAATGATTTATTATAGAGCAGCCTGGTAATGTACTAAGTTATGTACTAATAACAATAATAAAACTAATAACAACAATTAAGTAACGGTCCGAGTAAGAACTAGGCAGGTCAACGGCAATGGAATGCAAAAAGGGGCTAATTGCGACATTGTTAAACTGTTGATCTGATTGGCTAAGCTTTAAGAATTGACCGTATCTTCATGAGTAAGCTTATGTATTTGTCTCAAGTACACTCATTCAATCCTTCTTAGTTGAAACATTTCTATTTTTAAATTTAAGAAAAATTCCATGTGGGGAACGTTGAAAGTTAAAAGGTTTTCATTGCTTTTGTTCTTGAGTTCTATGATTGGCTAATATATTGTAGCAAAAAAGAAACATTACTTTAAAATAGAGTTTTACTGCTTTTTACTTTAAAACTATGTTGTATACAAATTGATGTGTTCGCAGAATGAAAATTTAAAAATTCTGGAGTGGGAAAAGCGAATTGCTGCAGAACAATGGGAGGCTGCCTAGTTCTTAGGCGGACCATTACTTAATCTGTTACAGACAGGGCCCAGTTGTTCAAAAGACGATTAGCCCTAATCCAGAGTTAATCAGCCCTAACCCAGAGTTAATTAGCCCTAATCCAGAGTTAATTAGCACTAATCCAGAGTTAATTAGCCCTAATCCAGAGTTACTTAGCCCTAATCCAGAGTTAATTACCATGACAACCAATAGCTTTTGTTAAGAGTTAATCCTGGTTTATCAAATATTAGTCAGCTTTCGAACCGGCCCAAGGTGTATACTTACCATATTTATCAAGGAACAAGAAGATGAAGGTATCTGTTATTGTGATGAGGACTCCGCCATACAGTGGGATCCTGGACACAAACGAGAAAAGGGGTTAAATCATTAGCTCAGTTGCAATCCTCACTAAACTAATTTTTAAAATGAACTGTTCAGTGCATCAGCAACTACTACGAACAATTAAAACGAAACAATAAAAATTTAAAAGAAATTTCAATGTTTTGAGCATTAGCCCTTTGTCTTGTGACAAGAGGAAGACAGTGACAATGTCATGTGCTCATAAACAAGCTGTATTTGCTTTATCAGCAGGCAATGGAATTTGAATCTTGTAGAAATATCTCTTACAGTTTTAAGGACATGTTGCAATCACTTGAGCTATTGTTGCAACTCTCTCTTATAATTTATGGTCGCATGCTGTACATATACTCTTCGAGATGGTTTGGAAAACAATTTGGAGTGGTTTCTTTGATTAGTCGAAATGTAATCAGAGAACCAACAGAACAGTTGATCATTGCCCGAAATTTCTGTAATCTGAGAACTGCTGTCTGGTTAAACAAGTTGGTGAGATGCCAGTCTTCTATGTTGAGGTCTGCGGTTCGATTCCCTGCTGGATTTTCACTCAGACTGAAGAAAAAGTAGAGCTGCCTTTGTTCTAACACCTGCCAACTGTAAGGCATTTATAACTTCTCTGTTCAAATGGAGCATCGCCATGTGAAGGTGGGATGGCTTGTGTGTTTCAATAACCCCTGAGCTATTTGAGCAAAAGCATGGCTCCTGGTAGGACCAACCAGGCTCAAAAGGTCTGCAGGGGGGCAGCCACACTAAAGACGCACACTGGTTGTGCAGTGGGCCACAACCCAATACCTTAAAAATCAGCATGTTACAGAGTCTGCAACGACACTTTCAATCAACGACATGGTCGGGAAAGGGTCCCCATCCAGTAGAGCCCATGAAGCGAGCTGGTGGAAGCCTTTGGTGTGCCAACAACTCTTCTGACGACCAATATAACGACCAGAAAATTGACCTTTATGAGACCAGAAAAGCAGCACTGGTGTGAAGAGAAATGCAAAGATCTAGCCTAAAGAACCTTTGCCTGTGTGAGACTAGATGGAATGGAACTGAACAGATGGGACTAGCGAAAGGAGACACACCGTCATCTACTTTGGACAGGAAGAAAGCCAGTCTAAAGATTATTGGCCTATGCGAGACACGTTTCAACTCAAGGGCAGGAAAGTCGGCATTACAGAGTGCTCCACACTAACTAACGCTGCAGAGTCAGAAGAGAAAATATTTTCTACGAGATGATAAGGTCCTCATGGGAGAACTCAATTGTAAAGTGGTAGCAGACAACACTAACAGAGATATGTCCATGGCAAGACACTGCACCCGAGAACAGGAATGATAAAAAGCGAACTATTCACACAGTTCTGTACTTTTTGTGACCTGGTCATTGAAAGCACCTTCTTAGCCCACCAGAATGTCCACAAGACCACCTGGACATCCACTGATGGCAAGACTGAAAACCAAATCAACCACATTACCATCCAGCGAAAGTACAGAAGAAGCCTACACGAAACCAGAGTGAAGAACGGGAGCAGATGCTGCATCAGACCACCATCTTTTTGTTGATGTCCTTACGATCATGCTGAAAGTCTGCCAGCAGGACAGGAAGAACACCACACAAGTTCATTGTGCATAACCTGAAGGAAATAGCAACATCTGAAGAATTCAATATGCACTAAGGAACAAGATCACCATGGTTTCCCAGCTGCCAGAGAAAACTATTGAAGAGCAGCACTTGTCACAGTCTGTGCAATTCCAGAAAGAAGACATATCGAAAAATCCTGGGAAAGAAAACAAGGAGACACAAGGAGAGAAAGGCAAAGGTAAAATGGTGCATCTATACAGCGCCTTTTCATGTGAATATGTTCAAAGCAGGCCCTGATGGTGTAACACCTGAAGCAATTAAGGCAGACATCCAGACTTCAACTGACATACCCATTCCTAAACAAGATCTTGGAGCAAGAGAGAGTGCTAGAAGACCGAAAGAAAGACTACCTTGTGAAGCTGCCCAAGAAAGTGGACTTGTTATCCTGCAACAAGAGATGAATTACTTCCCTAGCCAGCGTAGCTTGGCGTTCTAGTCATTCTCGATGGCGAAAACGAGCGGCGAAAAGTGGGCCGCAGAGGGAATGGAGAGAGAGAGAACGATAGCAGAACGCCAGCCTCCAACTCCCCTTTTTACGGGAGAAAGTTTTGCACGTAATTATTCGTAGTCTGTTTACTTAACCGGAAAAATTAGTACCGAGCGGAGGTGAAAGAGTGTTAAAATCGGAAGTGAATATGACAAGTCATGTTAGCTGTCAAACTCACGTGGAGAAAAAACTGATCGAAACAACGAAATCATACGTCGACAAACTCCTTTTGGAGAGTTTCTTCTGCAGAAGCCAGTATTACTTAAAATTCGCAGTTATTCTTAAGTTCTTCTGGTTGTAATGACGCCAGAGAAGAAGCAACAAATCCTCTGGATCGGAGATCAACAAGTTGATCTTCAACTATACTTTTCAACGGCGAAATAACCAACATAGTGACACCGTCGGCCATTTCTGCTCTGCGAACGCTTGATATATTCTACTTTTTCAAAATCCAGTGGGTAAGACTGCTAGCACATCGTTTCCCATGTACAACTCCTTCACTGCCAGTTCTGTTCATATTTCAAGTTTAAATCAAGACTGCGAACTTTCTCCAAAAATAGCTCCAACGATCCGTTTCTATCACTCAACACTGTCGATCTTGATGAGACCACCTTGCTGGGTAAATTTCGAATAAATTATACTCTTTCAACCAATGACAGTACAAGTTTTTCGAAATTAGCGATTTCAGCCAATGGTATTTTGCGGCATCTGGCGGCCGCAGAATTCAAACATTTCTCCCGTGAGAGCAGGGGTTGGAGGCTGGCGTTCTCTTCGCTCGCGGCTCGCTACGCTTCGCCGACTCGCTCATCGCTTCGCTCTTCGATCTCGCGGCTTCGCTGCTCATTGTTTTCGCCATCGAGAATGCCTAGAACGCCAAGCTACGCTGGCTATTACTTCCCTGGAGTGGCCGACCCCTCTGTACTCAGTCTTCGATGACTTTTAGAAGTCACTTGACAGGGATGTCATCTGGAGATTTATTGAATATATGGTTCCAGCAAAGTTCCCCACCATCATCCAATAACTGTATGAAGTTATCTATGATGGGTATCTGGCGGAACCCTTCTTTTTAAAAACTGGCGTTCATCAGGGCTGACTGCTGTTGCCAACAACCTTCTGTTGGTGGCCGACTGGATAATAATACGATAGGCCACGGCAAGCAGGAGAACTAGAATACGATGGACCTTCCAAAGTCAACTGAAAAACCTGGATATCATGGACGACATCAGTCTTTTCTCCAATAGACAACAACAAGCGCAAGAAATGATACGCGTTGCAGTAGAAGTGAAGTGTATTGGTTTCCATCGGGAGGATGGAGGTCATGAGGCTGAACAACAAAAAAGTTAGACCCAGTGCAGTCAAAACATCAAGGAAGTCAACAAAATTGTTTACCTGGGCATATTGTTAGTAAAAATGGGGGCACAGACGAAGATATCAAGTGCCAAATCGACAAAGGACGAACTTCAACACCCAACGTCCCTCTCACTTTACAACAAGATATGGGTCTTAAACACCAACGTCAAGTCGGTCCTACTTTACGGCACAGAAACCTGGCGATTGACAAAGACCAACACTCACAAATTCCAGACATTTATCAACAGATGTCTTAAAAACATTCTAAGCATCAGGTGCCCAGGAGTCATCTCAAATGAACACTTGTGGGACAGGACTAGACAAGCCCGAATTGAGTCTGGGATGGATCAGTCATCACTGCTTCTAATGTCACCAGACAGGCTCTTCACTGAAATCCAGAAAGGAAACGGCTATTCAAAATAGACTTGGTGCAGAAGTTTCGATGCTGAGGTGAAAGCAGCCAGAAAAACCTGAACCAAGCTACCAGAACTGCATCCACTGGACGAGTGTTGTTGGAGCACTTTGTACCCCAAGATATTCAGGGGCTTAGGAAAAGGGTATTACACTATACACCCCACGTGGCAAACCTCGAAGGCGAGCTCGAGTCCTATTACCTGTTCTCCTTTTTCATCCTTATAATACTAGAAGTAATCAGAGATTGATGAAGCGCTTTCGAAACGTTCTCTTTAGAAAGTATAGGCAAATTGACACTTAAATCCAATCTGCCCAAAAAACTTCTCCACTCGAAGAAAACCACGAGGCAATACTTCCAATCTGTCCTAAAAACGCCAGCGCTCGAAGAAAACCATGAGGCAATACTTCAAATCTGCCCAAACACATCCACACTCGAAGAAAACCACGAAGAAATACTTCCAATCTGCCCAAACAACTCCACAATCGATAAAAACCACGTGGAAATACTTTCAATCTGCCCAAACAACTCGCGGTACTGGACATGCATGCGCATGATGTCATAGTTAGTTATAAATTCAAAATGGCGCCGATTTGGAACAAAAATGTGATGAAGGACGGCGATGTCCAAATCTTGTTTGCTTGTACAGCTTGGTAACCACACAAATGACCACAGGCTACCCGACTCTGTCAAGATAAGGATTGCGTTCTCCTTACGTCGAACGAAATTAGTTATTGTTACTGACTTGTTGAATAATAATTTTGAAGTAACTGTAAAATGTTATGCACTATACTCACTTTCCATTAGACAGGAGGTTAAACGCAATTGCAGTTCCAATAACTTCCTAAAATAAAATAGCCATAAACAAAGTTTTACTTTGTTTGGAGCACTACAAAGTTAAATCAGATTCATTCTCGAAACTAGTTGCTGTTAGGTATTACTTTTAATATCAAGTTTTAGTATCAAGAAAAGTATATAAATTCTGCTGATGATACATGACAATCTATCAAGTGAAATCATAGTTAATACATTGACTGGTTAGGAAAGCCGGCAAACCTCAAAAGGGAAATGCAAAGAATGTACAAAGGTGCTTTGTTTCATGTTGAACGAACCGTGACCCTGCACATTCTTTGTTTCAGGTGTTAGTG
>JAOBAT010053138.1:0-19668 GCA_026413305.1 Hydrozoanthus tunicans
GTGACTTCAGCCATTTTACACTCAACACTAACAAACCCCAGTCATTTCGCTCGTTTTTATTCCTTTTCTACCCGCAAAGCCTTGTGGGATGACGTCATGCTTGCCTTATTTGGCTGCCTTTTGTCTGGGGCCTTGGGCTTGGGTCTCAGGGGACGATGACGTCATCCTCCAGGTCGTTCCTGAGTTTGTTGGCCTCTGGACCTCGTTTTATTAAAATGCAAAATTTATAGGTCTATTTTAATGAGAAAAATTATGTGCATAATTACTTTCTTTTCATAGGTCACACATATAACTACTTAGTTGCAACTATAATTTCGCGTTCTGCGTTTCTTTTGTTTCTAAAGTAAGCACTTTTGACTTAAAACTTATAATTAGCTGGATTTATGTCAACACCACTAACCTCACAGATGGAAAAACACGCCTTTCAAAAAGCAATTCGCTATTAACAATCAAACTTTTTCTTTTTCTTAGATAAAAATCACTAACATATTGTGAGCTATTAACAAGTTTTCAATAGAGTATGGTTGCTTCATTTATTCATACTTATCAATCCCTGTTATTACCTTGGTTTCTCAATTTGTTTAACGGAAAGTTTCGACTTAATATCAAAAAAGTAGACCCTATTTTTCTGAGAAGTACTTATCCAAAATCCATTATTTATCACTAGAGTTTAAAAGATCTTCACGAAGCCTTTGAAATTTTGCGTTTTGCAAAAGCTATTATCCTTTACTTTGATAGCTGTTTTTCTTTCTTAATCGATGTTTTGCTGCATTAAATCTAAAATGCTGGTAGATAATTTAACTTACGAACACAAGTAAGCTGCTTTATGCAGAGGTTTTTAGAAAGCTTAGTTAAGTCTATTTTGACTCGATCTTACTCAAGCTGAACCTCTTTCTTGTTTAACTGGTAAATTTTTAGTTCTTGGAACTAATGTCACAAGAAAGTGATGGTGGTGGCTATAACTCTAAGACTCGCCATTTTCCCATTAATTTTATTTCACCATTTGCTTTCCCAAGCAAAAGTCTCTTTCCCAGGCTGATTAGTAACTCAGTTTAACCAGTTTTCATCAAATTGGATGAAGCTTTTGCTGAAGCTGGTTTTTTTTTCAATTTTCTTGTTTTGCAAGTAGGAACACGCTTAGGAATCTTAAAAACATCAGAGATTTATAAACATGGCTGAAAGTCTACCATTCTTCTTCTTTTATTATGTAGAGCCGCTTTCATTTAGCAAACAATTTCTTACCAGTGTGAGAATTTGACCGTAAACCCTCTCGACTGTTACAATAACTGGCTCGCTAGAGTTCTGAACAGGTCGAACATCTTGGCTTATCACACGACGTAGTTTCTCCAATAAACGACCTTCTGCACTTTGGTTTTGCTGACCTGTAGTTAGATCAATTTCGTTTTAGTTTTTTTTTTCTGTTACCAATCAAGGAGAATGGTTCCAAATTACTTTATGCGCCAGAGCAAGTCCAAATATACAGGTGTAGCTGAAAGCATGTTTTGACAACAACACATCCTATAAGAAGCAACAAGTTTAGCCTTGATATTTTGGGCGATTTGAGCCTCAAGTTGTTCTTAAATTTTTCTTATTTCTGTGTGTGGTTCATGTCGACTAAAAACTAAGCCTAAGGTATTGCAACAGAAACTTGAATTGGAAAACAGCTTTGCCATGAATTCTCCCTGAATAATTTTCCCGAGACGATTTCCAGTAGTTACAATACTTCAAATTTTTTCTTACTATTAAGTTAAAGAACGAAGCTCAGTTAAGTTATAAAGAAATTAACTATCGAATCGGAACTACAGCTTGTTCTTAAATTGATCTCAAGCTTTAGCCTTTCTGAGCCTCGTTGTTCGTTGACGTCAATCTCATAATAAAGAAACGTAAAACAAAACTCGCACAGCGAAACTTCATGAAAGTCTAAAAGGTATAATGCTGATATATGAAACAAAAATCACGAATTACCGATGAAGATAGATAAAGTATAAAATTTTATTTTTACCTATTTCTTGTAACTTAGTTTCTCGGAACCTTAAAACAATTATAAACGACGTTCGAAAGGGAAAATTACTGAATCCTCATTAGAGGAAAATATATCTTAAATAACACTGATACTACTTCTGTTTCTCAATTTTTATTCCTTAGGATTTACGAAGACAAATCACTATTATCATACCTTATGTCCATTTCAGTCTCTTTTGGAGGGGAAAAATACAGATTCTTTAATTGTAAGTTTGAAATTTTAAGCAAGCCGCAATAACTTGGCAATTACAATCGTGTTCTTGTGTGTAAACGTACTTCCATTAACTTTTGATGAAATTTAAAATACTTGCATGTAATCTTTAATCAGTTTTTTGTGCATGGCAATGTTTCGATAAGCTTAAAAAGAAAACTTAAGTAAAAACCACGCATTATATGTCCAGCCATTCCCAACAACAAATATCAACACAAGCAATCAAAGTTCAAAATCCAAATTATTTTATGTGTTAATTTTTTAAGTTTTAATTTTTAGCTGGGCCTACCACTCGTTGTCGAAACGTAAAGAAATAGGATGGTTATTTCAGCGAGACTTCGCATGATACTGCAATCGTTTTCCAAGAAAAACCTGTCTCTACTGAATCCTGACCGAGGTTTGAATACTTTGTCTGCTCAATCCTAGTTTTGTCTATAAATATTTGCTTTCTTTTCATAACTGTAATTGAAATAATTTTTGAAGAGCACAGAATACCAAATTTTTGTACTGAATAAACCATTTAATTACATTCTCAAAGCCGTTGCAGGGAACCTCACTAAATAGGCAGTATCTCTGTAACACAGTATGGCCATGTGTCACGGAAGTTATGAATTTAAAAAATTGAGTCTCCAAAATTATAACTAGAGTGTTTAAGAAAGCAGAAGAAACTACAAATAATAATGAAGTTTAAGATTTTAATAAATCTTTTAGTAGGCTTAGTAGTTCATGTTGAATAAAGTTCTGTTTGCGCAGCTGGTACTATAAAATGTTTTTAAATACGAATGCTAAATCAAGGGAAGAACACGTGCTGAGAAATAATTTGTAAGAATTGTGAAAAAATATTTCAACTATCAAAACAAAGTACTGGCACGTCCAAGTTATGATCTACCCCTTTGAGGAAAACTACAGTGAGTTACAGAGTTAAAAAAACCCTTTGCGACATTGTTTATTTTTACAACTAATTGTTAAGGTAAGCTTTATAAAAGAGGACCATTACTATTCATAAACAATTATTCTGTTCAAGGCAACCAGGTGAATTAAACAAGGACAAATGCTGATTATAATGGTTAAAGACTGTTTCGCCAAGTTGTTTCTAAAACGCGTAGTTTAAATAAGCTGAAGTTTAATGCTTGACGGGAATCAAGTTTATTCAGTCATTGAAATGACAATTTTTTTACTTCACTTTGTGCTTCACTCCTTTCATTAGTTGTAAAAGCAATTGGTATCATATCTTTACAATTAGTCTTTTAAGAACATAGCAGACATATAGTTATAGACCGATTTGGATCCTCAATTTTGTCTGTTACAACATAAAAGGTAAAATTACTCTCAAGCTGATTGGATAACAACGGGGGCATTATTTCTTAATTCAGGGCAAAATTACGTACAAAGATTTTTACAACTCAGGCAATTTTCGAAGAAGCTTTGAGATAAATGAGCTAAGTTACGCAACGCCTTCGTGGGCGTCGAAAAATGAAGAATTTGCCCTCGATATCATAAACATGTAATCGCTTGTGTTTCCAAATTGATCTCGTCTAGAAGCGACTTGGACAATTTTGGAAAAAGTTGAAAACACTTGTAAAATAAATCCTTAATTTTTTTATTCTGCCTCATGCTGGTACCTGTACTAAACGAGCTTCGTTTGAAATTTCACTTCGATTTCCACGAACTTCATCCTGGGAGGTTCGATCGACCTGCTACTGGACATGGTTTAATTTGGAGAATACAGCGTCGTTCAAAATCTCCTCAGTGTTTAGCAAAAGCAGTCACCAAGTCTTTTACCAGTTTCTTCAATGTAAATTTTTCGCAAACTCTGCAAAAAAATACAATGAAGAAAATTGGAGGCAATATAGTTGATGTGGTCGAAGGGTTTCCACGTTTTACGTACCTAAGTAGGTATGGGTGATTGCGTTTTTGACTTTTTAAACGGACAGGTTTTGCATCCACATGGAGACTATTTGTAACTTGGTACTAAAGTTAGATAGAAGCTGATCCACAATTTGAATGCTCCGAGCGAAACTCTGTAACTCAGTGGGTAGAACATCTAAACGTTATCAGATGGTAATTGGTACTAGAACCCCGTAAGTGACTCTTACTTTTTTTCTGAGCATCAAAATTGAGGAGCACTAAGCCCTGCATTGTTTACGTGGATTTTTAACGCGGAACTGAACCCTAAAATCAACATTTTTAAATGAAATCCTTCCAAGTGTTTTTTTCTTGTGTCGCGCTGATTTTCCGAGATACTCTAGTTTGTAGGTCGTTCGAGGCCATTGAGCATGGGCGCTTCTCGACGTGTCAGCGTAAACGAAGGTAACAGACGTAGGTTATGGGAGGCGAGCGAGCCCGCTTGAACTGATTTTGTTGTCATAAGCTTGCTTACACAGTCAAGAGTGAAAGTTGCAACTTACGTTGTGTGCGATATCTCAGCCCAATGATGAATTTTTTCAGCCCGAGCCAAGTCTTACCCACATCTGACGTAATGATCTCACTCTCTCTCCGCTTAAACCCTATTTCTTAGCCGATGGTACAACGTAGCAAGTAACGTGTTTTAAACTCGAATTTTTTCGCGTTAAGAGGAATTTTTTTTAGTATCGTTTTCACACTCATTTAAAGATTTTGTTTGACAAAAGTTGATTTCAGGATTCAGTTCCCCTTTAAAGGCACCTTGGTCTTATTAGGCATAAGCACTTCTGGCAAGTAGATTTCTAGAAGACTAAAAATATTTATCGTCGTTACGCTGGGAGTGGTTGCCCATTCCTCCAAGCCAGTGGCTTTTGTTTAATCGCTCGACGGCTCAGATCTCGGCGTGACAGTCGGTTTTTAGGAGGGAGGAAAATCGGAGAACCCGGAGAAAAACCCTCGGAGTCATAAGAAGATCGACAAAATCTTAGCCCACATGCAAACCCAGGATTCGATCCCGGGTCCACAGAGGTCGAGTTACTATATGTATACTTGCCTCGTCACGGGATCGAAGTATGTACAAAATTATTGTTAGTGCGAGGTTAATTAATGAAAAATGAGTGCGGCTTCTGGATTCTGATAGAATATTATATTAACGTTTCTAAGGCCCCGTCCACAGTCGTATCATTTTTCAAACAAAAGCGGATACTTTTTGCTTTCCAAAGGATTTGAAAAAGCTTAAGATTTATTCAACTTCAAATCCTTTAATCGTCACGTCAAGTAAAAACCACATTTAATAGACCTACTCCCTACTCACAGAGTGCCATAAGCCGCAAATCAGTTATGTACAGCACCTCGACACGTGCTTCAGCTGCAAAGCAGGTTACGTCGGAGAATCAAACTTGCATAAATTTTCAAAACAAGAAGTTAGACTAGAAAGTCCAATTTACAACTCCAAGCCTGACAATAAAACACAATTTTGAATGCGGAAGATTCAAACAAATTCAAAGAATATATTTACGTTGCAAGTTCAAAACGAGTTTGAACAAACAGATGAAATATTTTGAATTGCATTTGAACTGCAATAGAATAGCTTTTTGTTGGAAAATGTATTTAAAATATATTCTTTGTAACTTCGTTTTTAAACCTGATGATGGTCAAGTCGCTCGAAATCGTTTATTTTATAAGAAAGCATTTACTAACATTTGTTTTGTGTATGGATTATCTGTAAACATATGCGTCAATCGTTTATGATATGAAAAAATATGCGATAGAAATTTAAAGAAATACTGAGTTTTCCCTGACGCAGTTCAAAGTGACAAACCGGTTTCCATGCAAATATCAACTTAAATAAAGCTCAGATACCCATCCATACCAAATATTCTAGATTCCAAACAGGCTTTGATAACTTAAAATACTGTTGGGCAATCAACTTGTAGTTGTCTCCTATACACAAAAGACAAAACATCAAGGTGCCAATTCATAAATAAAGAAAAAACATTAAACAACTTATCGAGCATTTGCGCGTTGAAATTTGAGGCCGGAGTAGTATATTGCAAAATATGTTCAAAATGAAATATATTCATTGTTAAGAAACTAAGAGTGAAAAAAACAGCGTAGCTTTACGACATGAATATAAAAATGACAGATTCAGCAGGTGTAACATTCTAGTATTAAGCTATTCTACAAAGTGATTATAAATTATTCAAGGTATGCGAAAAAAGTTATTTGTAATTTGTTGGAGCTGCAAAATTTTGAAACAAGAACCTTGAACTTGACCTGCCATGAGACGTTTAGTTGAGGCCTTCGTCTTAGTTCTCTGTGTTGCAAGGATGACAGGTAAATTCGTTAATACATTGAAGCACTGTATTGCTATTGCGATGTTGCAGTAAAGAATAGCTCTATTAATGTCAGCACCGAGTGTATAAGTGTTTTACACGCACTAAAAAGTTAACGAAACACCTAGCAACAGAAAAGCACGAGGCCAATTCACTTCTACTGAGTGTTATTTAATTCTTCTATTTATTTAAACACACAGAATGTACTTTTGGTAAAATGTTTAGATGAGTAAACTGGAGCTAGTTGTCGGTTATTATCGGCTGCTATGACGTTCGTAAGCGGTTTAAAGTGTTCATATGAGACTGCATTTCTTTAATCTATAACAAGTGCATATCTGAATTGCTACAGAAATGTAAAGTGTTCATTTTCACGCTCCGGCGTCTTTTCAAGGCTTGCAGCTAAATCGCCGAGTTTCGAGTTTCGGTTGCTTAGAACTCTTTAAGAACAAAACATTTATTTTGAGAATGTCACAGCGAAGTCATCTCGATACACGATTAAGTGGGTAGCGTATGTATTCGAGCACTGGCAAAGGATTCAAATAGACCAACTTAGCTGTTCTCAAGCCAGAGTGGCCGATTACGCCAGCGCTTAACCCCGATTACCATAGTACTAAAGTAAGTATGCCAGATTCTTCGACTCCCACTCGACGGAACACTTATCCACTATAGATTAGCCCCCAGCAAGTGCTCATTAAAACACCTGATTAAACTGGATCAACTCCATAAAAAATGTGTCTTGCTGAAGGATCCGGACCCACGGGAAAGAGTAGTGTGGCCGGGATCGAACTCGAAAGTCTTTGAACACGAATCAAACACAATTAACAGCTCGCACTCTTCCGCCGCCAATTTGGAAACGGGAGATACGATTAAAAATTCTGGAACCAGGAAAATTGTTTTCCGGAAGAACATCCTTAAAAGGCCTAGTTAAATTTTGTATGCTTCTAAACAATGGAAAGTGTTCGGCCCATGCGGTGGTGGGCATAAAGATTTAACTGTTTTGAACTTTGCGGTCGGTATAAAACAATTCGCTCTAAAGGAAAAGTGTGTCAAAAATTGAGATATTTCTGACTAAAAGTCCCCATGAACCACTTAAATGCCATTGTCTAAATGAGAAGCATGGTTGTTTTAAGTAAATTTGCATAGTCTATAGAGTTATTTTTCGACATGATGCCAAGTTGGAGAACTGGAGGCTTTTCATCTATTCAAAACTAAACTTGATCAGGTAAAAAGCTTTGTCAATGCTTTCGTGTCACATTATTATCTTGAAAAAAAGGTAGGGCAGGATGCATGCACCTAAAGGGGAGAGTTTGATATTGTATTAAACACCAAAACAAAGGCTTAACTTAACTGTATCAAATTCTTCTTGTCCAATAACCAAATCGGCCAAGGTTTTAGCTAAAGAGATCTTCAATAATTAATAAGTTGTGACAAAGGGAATTGAAACCGATCGTTTGTATTTCAAATTGTATAAATGTACTAATCTTTCTTTCCAGCAAGGCTCCGCCACTTTAAACTTTTGAATGGCAAACTGTTCAAAGGCGTAGAAAAACAATACACACAGTTGCTTCTAGAGCGAAGTGGTTGTGTGATAAAATGCGTTTATCTCCCTGCTCCCATGAATGAGGTTTTCGCGGTAGCTTAGTGGTTATGAACACCTACAAAACAACAGCAAAAAACTTTATTTGTACCTAGTATTTTTTGCTGACTCAGCAGTTATGAGTAACTTATTTAGGTATAAGCTCACAGAGCTACATGACTCTTTTGATTGATGTTCAACAAATCATTGGACTATGGTGACAGGCATAAATATGAGACACACAGACGTAGTCTAAAATTATAACAAAGATAATAATATTATAGTATTGGAGAAAGGGGCAACATTTTTAGTGTATACAAAACAAGTTTCGTTCATGTCTTTGAACATTTTCAGTTGTATGTGGCACTAAATTTACATACACTGTTTATAGAGAGTAAGAGTATAATTGAGGCAGGTGCAATTATCACAATTAAATGAAACAAAAGAAGATTATTAAATCATTATGATAAAAGACTTAAGTTGGCATGAAAAACCTACTTATTGAGAGAAGGCCGTTCCCATTGGATTTAAAGCGCTTTTTCACATGTGTGCGCGAGCATTTGTTAACGGACAGAGTTTCATGTCAGTTTAAGCATTTAAGCAGTTCAGAAAACTGTAGAAATCTTTGCACTGAGAACAATTTCACCATTCTTGACTCAGCTCCCTCTGTTTTTCATTTCAAAATCAAAGAAGCTCTTCAAATCCAATGGGAGCAGCCTTCTCTCAATAAGTAGTTTTTTTCATGCAGCTTAAGTCTTTTTTCATAACGGTTTAATAATTTTTTCTTGTTTCATATATTTAACTAGCAGGAATTACTTTGATAATTGTACTTGCCTTAACTAAGTACCACAGCTACTCTCTATAAACAGTGTATGTAGATTTAGTCCCATTTACAACTGAAGATGTTCAAAGACATGAACGAAACATGATTTATAGACCGAAAAATGTTGTCCTTTTAAGTCTTTTTTCATAAAAGTTTAATAATTTTCTTTTGTTTCATTTATATTTAACTAGCAGGAAAAGCTGTGATAATTGTACTCAGTTAAGTTCCGAAGCTACTCTCTATAAACGGTGCATGTAAATTTAGTCCCATTTACAGCTGAAGATGTTCAGAGAAATGAAAGAAACATGTTTTTGTAGACCAAAAAATTGAGTCCTTTAAATGTTTAAATACCATTAGCAAATGTTGTTTGTACATTAATTAAATAGAACAGAAAAAAGAAATAGAAAGGTCTACAAAAATTAATTTTGAACTGCAGGTCAACAGAACCTAAGTGCAGAAGTCCGTTTGTTAAACAAGCTACACGCTACAACCAGACCAGATGTTCGTCCGGTACGGAATGCCAGTGAAGCAGTTTTAATAACTGTAGAAATGGTTTATACTCAAATTGTTGCACTGGTAAGGAATTAGTTTCAGAATACAATTGTAAATGCAAAGAAGGTCTGACGTAAATTTGTCTTGTTCTTTATTTTCAGTAATAATAATATCATAGGCATTTTAATAACAGAGCGTGTGAGTAAACCCAGTATTACTGATAGCACTATTATTTTTAAATTGGGGTGCAGGAGGAAGGGGGGGGGGGAAGGGAGGGGTAGAAAAGTGCGTAGAAAATTGTGGTTCTTCATTTTACGTTTGTTTTGAAAAAGGCTCAAAATTTCTTGATATTCAGTTACTAAAGGAACGTAAACAGTGTATAGAAGATGTGTCCAAAGTGACTTCGTGAAACTATAATCTTCATTTTCATAGTATCAAAGACTTGAACACGTTTATGTTATGTATAAAAGAGTCAGTAAATTTTCTTTTTCTTTTTTTTCTATTTCTTGTCTTGCTAGGATACAAAGAACCAGATTTTGACCTCCAAAGTATGGTTGAGACTAGTAAGTTGTAAAAAAAAAACTAAGCATTGTCATTTTAGTGTTCGAATTGTAAGCGTTCCACTTGTGGGATCAGGCTGGTGATGAAAAATCATCAGTGTTGTGCACACGTGCGTGCTGATGATATGAAGACAGCCAGTAAAATGGCACTGAGGTTTCACGGCCAGTAAAATGGCACTGAGGCGTCACGGGTCAGAAAGAACTAAAGCCTGTACTAAACCTAAGAATAGTTTGAGCCTGAATGTTGGCAGCTTTGGACAATTGTAACAGTTTCAGCCTTGTTCGGCTTCGTCACGGCATAGCTAACAAATTAAACAGGCTTAAATTGTCACAGATATGAATAATAAGGGTTCCACAATATAATTTTAACGGAGACTCACTTTAGAAAGTAACATTCATGAAATGGGGAGAAAGTTGCCTTTAGCTCGGCAGACTTTTTGAGCACAAGTTAAAGATAAGTGAGTATATCTTTAGAACCAAGTCCCAATTTTAAGTTATTTTGAAGGCCTTCGCGCAAACTACTAATTTATCAGAGTGATAGGCTCACCCCATCCCCTCTTCCCCGAACAACAAATTCAATTACTTCTTTTAAACGCCTTTGGTTTTGCATTTCCCAATCAACATTAAGCTGGTGATATATTTTTTGGGATATTTCACGAGTGTTGTTCAGCCTATCTAACTCCATTGTTATATACATACTATTGTTCTACTTCCCAAAAAGTTCCCATAAAACCTTAGTCCAATGCAAAGACTTCTATTTTCATTCCCATCCATATCTTTAAATTAAGTATCATTGCTATCAACAGTATGTAACACTATCGTGCTACTTAATTTTTTCAGCTCTGGGAATCCCCTTATCTGGTTTGGAATCCACAAGATTACGAAGGCCTTGATATGATAACCATGAAACCATCATCAACATGGTTACCAGATATTGCTGTGTATAATGCGTAAGTATCTAGTAGTCAGACTATCCATCCATCCATCCATCAGAATAGTGTTTACTAGTTTACATTTGTCTTATTAGCAGTTTACATGTCTAAAACCAATTTTATTTACATCTTTTTAAAATTTAGCGTTAACGATAAAAACGAGAAAACCCTCTTCAACTCGTTGGATACGAACATCATGGTAACCAACACAGGTCAACTGAAGTGGCTCGCTCCGGCGGTACTCAAAACTGACTGCAGCATAGCAATCGATTATTTCCCCTTCGACAGTCAGGCATGCGGTATTACCATCGCTTCTTGGATTCACGACACACGCTACATAGACCTTCGCTTTAAAAACGACGTCAGGTAGGTGTAGCACATTTAGTCATCGATCATTTATATTCACTAGTTACTTTTGAGTGAGTTGCTCAGTTGTATAGAAATACATGTTTGGGTTTGAAAGGGGTTGTTTGTAAACGTTAAGACTGTTGATTGATTCGTGGTTTCAGACAAAGTTTTATAATATAAGTGCTGAAATATACTTGTTTGCAAATTAAGAAATAAAATTCGTATCAACTTTTTTTCCTGAGTTGTGCTTGGTCATACGATGTTTTTCACGTGTGAAAAATATCGTATAGCCAATCATAGCGCTAATACGATCGTTTTCACTAGTGACGAAAGTTGTATCAAGTTTTCCCGCCTTCGCAGTTGCTCTTTCTTGACAACGGTTTCAATGACAGTGGCTGTGTCGGCTTCTTCAAGATTTGCTCAAGTTTCTGTTGACGAGTTTAAGTTTTAGCCTTAGCTTAATTTTAATTTGCAATTTTTCTTTCCTTTCTTGAAGGAGTTCTAAAACGCTTGTCAGTTGCGTGTTTACCATGTACTCTAGGCGTTTTCCAACATTTTTAAATCAAAACACCTTATGTTTCGGCTGTTTTGGCAGTTAATTTTTAATGTAATTTCAAACTTCATATTTAATTAATAAGTTAAATGAGTTTGTAAATTTTTAACACGTTTTGTGGAATTAATGACAGATTAAACTTAAGACTATCAAAAACTATTTCCATTTGTTTGTTATTTTTATTTGTTTTTTTCATTGTATACTATCTCAGTACTAATATAAGAGAAAAATTACTTTATGGTTGGTTCACGTGTACGGCATTTATTCACTCATTGTGAATAAATATCTTACGCGTTCACCAACCATGAAGTAATCTCTATTTATTCGTCTCATGGCTCGAAGGTGTTTGTTTTTGAAAAGTCTGCTTGTATAAACAATACGTAAGCTGAAATCCATCGCTGTGGTTCTCATGGTAATTAACCCTGGCTTAGGACTAATCGTCTTTTGAACAATTGCAACTTGCCCTTTTGCCGACTGTTCAAAAGACAATTAGCCCTAATCCAGGATTAGTTACCATGACAACCAGTAGGTTGTGCTCAGAGTTAATCAATCTTTGAGCAACTCGGCTGTGAACACGTGCTTTGTTGTAAAAGGTTTTGAAACACTGCTTAAGTCAAGCTAAGTAAAAAGAATTAAAGCGGGTAAAGTTTCCTTTCAGTATACAACAAAAGGAGTAAGCTTTAGTTTTTAACTTATAGTAGAATTTCAAGTTGTTTCTTCCATCAACTCAACAGAGAAGAAAAAGCTGGGGAGAGCTACAGAAAAAACAGCGAGTGGCATTTCTTGGCTATTCAAAAAAAGCGTGTTCTTCAGATGTTTAGCTGCTGTTCGAAGCCCTTTAGTTGCCTTAAATGGACAGTCAAGGTTCGCAGAAGAGCAGCTTATTACATAGTAAATATTATTATTCCATGCAGTATTATTGCCGTTCTCTGTCTTATCTCATTCTGCCTGCCTCCGGATTCGGGTGAACGAGTGTCCTTGGTTATAACCATACTTCTCGCCATGTCATTCTACATGACTATAATTGCCGACAAGATGCCACCCAACTCTGAAGTCATCCCAATGATTTCAATCTTCTTCATGACCGTAATGGTACAGATAGCGCTCGCTTTGGTTGTCACTTGCCTTATAATCACCCTTCATTCTCGGAAGGGGCCGACGCCATTGCTGGTAAAACGCTTGGTTAATGATAAGTTGGCAAAAGTTGTTGGATTATCAAACGAAACAGGAAAGTCCTCTCTGAAGCTACCAACAAACCACTGTCGCGTTGAAGGTGTGGATAATTTTGGTTTGGCAGTTATTGAAGATCGCCAGGAAAATAACAAAGAAAAATCCCAATCAAATGGCAAAAAAAACGATGACTCGCCCAAACAGCAACAACAAGAGCAATTAGATTGTCCAGAAGAAAAGGAGAAAGCCCCTGGGAATTGTACTGAGGAATGGGCTTTCACGGCTCGCGTTTTAAACCGTATATTTTTTGTGATCTTCCTTTGTAGCTCTTTAGTATCATCCTCAATGATCTTTCTCAGTGTGCCAAGATTTTCTTTGTCCTAAAAAGACGAGTAATGAAAAGTTTGTAAATCCGTCTTTAAAAGACATATACGTTCTTTACCTTTGAGTTAAACCCCTAAGCATATATTGTTGCAAAATGTTCCTTATTGGAACCTAGTTAATCTTTACGGAAACGTACAACAGCGTGCTGTGCATGCACCAAAGTTCGAACCTTCAGTTTGGGTCTTAACTTAGAAAAACCATGAATATGCTACCTTTGCTCTATCATCTTCAACGGTTAGACCTGCATGTCTTCTCGGAAAAGGTAGTTCAACCGTAGGCCCTCGGAGTCCAATAATTTGGTTGTAAAACCTGTTGGGTTCTCCGACTACCTAAGAGGAGTGAAGCTAGATCGGTAAATAGGCAGTCACAAAGGATGACGTCGTTGTGACGACATCATTAACAAACTAAATTGTAAGTGTTCAGCTAACGCATGCTCCACTGACCTTGTAATGTTAAGGATTTTAAACAAGAATTTATTTAAGTCCCATAAGCAATAACTTTGCTACAAACGTTAAAGTCCCCCATCAAGCTTTTTTTTTTTACTTTTTGGATTAAAGCTGTTGTCATCTGTAAACTCAAAATTCGAACAACCAAAACAATCTTTTACGTCTAAGTATGCTTTTCAGTCTTAAACAAGGATGGAAAGTAAATTTTGACCGAGCATGCCGGGGACTGGTGACCTGTGAGGTAGCAGCAGTGAGTTATGCGGTTTTTGTTTAAAAAAATTCATTTCTCTTAAAAAATGTTTTAAGATTTTTATTTGAAACAATTTCAAGGGAATAATTCATTGACTAAAGTTATAACAATGTGACTATTGTAGCCAGAATTGAATTTTTGAGATAAAAAAGATTGTCTCTGCTTCATGCTTCGTGCTACGTCATATGCCCCCTGCTACGTCATCACTGCACGCTTCAAGTTTAAAAAATGTAACAGGAACGGCGAGAAAAGGTTTTGTTTTCAAAAAATTACCCTTATTAAAGGGTTCTACTTTTCATCTAGAACTTAAAAAAATAAGCTTGATAGGGACTTTAAACCGATTAACATGTGCATCATAAGGAGCGCACTGTGTCGAACTATTTGAATTTCTTCAGAAAGCTAACCTAGGGCGTAAACAAACCCTTAACCCTATTCAGACTGGGCTTTTGGGGGTTCCTCAGGAACTGTTTCAAGATATTGCAACAATATTTTGGCAACGTACACGTAATCAAAAGCTCGTTTATTTTTCATTACTGATTAATGGTCTTTCATCGAAATAACGTCATAATTACGTCATATTCTATGTAGGTATGCAAACAGCAGTTTAGCAGACAGAGAAGCTGAAAAGCAGCAATAATGTAAAATAACCCGTTTTCCTTTCTAAATAATCGATAATAGCATCTTCTTATTTGCTTCCACACACATATCAGAAGATTTTTAATGAACGTGAAAAAATGAGGGGGGGGAGGGGGAGAGAGGGGTGGGGTGGGTCGTAAACACGGCTGCACGCAATCATTCATTAGATTGCAACAGATCAAAAACGAACTTACCAGGAAAGTACTGCCGCACTCTTTGGATCTGAAAATTACGTGACTTTGAAAATAATTTCGTTTTGACGTCATCTGATGGCTGTTTCGCAATTTTTCAACATATTGCGAAATAGTGATGAAGCCATCTAATTATTATACGTCGACTAGCAATTCAGGAAACAAATTGAAATTGCTTTCCAAAAATAAGATTAGGTGCCAATCAACACACAATTCCCTGAAAAAAGTCGTTTTTGGTAAAATATGGTTTAATTGAAAATTTTCCCCTGATAAATATTAGGAAAAGTCATGAAATTTGGTTGCTTTAGCTGCAGTTGTCTAAAATTAAAAGATATGAGTGATTGAATTTGGTGCGGGTTGCTTCCTCACCGCCCCCCCGTTAAACCCTAAGCCCGATTCTTAAACCTACCCCAACTATAGATATTAGAGAGCTTTAGATCCTACAACGAGTACGTACGAGATTGAGTTTTCAAGTTTTCCCAGAGTTAACCAGTTTTGAACGACCCAGCCAAGACTCCCTGGTGTAACCTGAAGTAAGTAAGCAAAACAACGAGCATGATTCCTTTTGAGATGAAATGAATTACCACTACATATAGTATACTGCTTTAATCCGTCATTAACTGTACAAGTCAAAGAATAAATTGATTTTAGTTACACATGCAACGCGACTTCGTGAAGATTAGTGTTGCGTAAATGCCTCGCATCAGACGCACTTAATTTTTAATCATGCGAAAACTAAAAAAAACGCCTTCAATTTTTAAATTCTGTTCTGTTTAGTTTATGCTCTATTTCTGCTTATTGCGTCGTCGTCTTTTTTAAACTTTGTCTCACGTTTTTTAAACGGATTCGAATCCTTCTGACCTAGCAAGTTGCAAACTGCACGCAGCAATGTTTTCTCCTTAAATACGAACTTAGAGTTTAGACGGTACTTGACATTTCTATCGCTGTGTTTAGTCCATTGTTCCATCATAAAATATTTAAATCGCCTGACATTCAATATCAAGAGGAGTTCGTCGACGTATCTTGTCACTAAGTCGCATTATGCACCCCACGCTATTCAAATATATTGTCAAACTTGGCGAGTCGGCCATGGCGCCTTGAAGGCGTTCCTTATGAGAATCATGCAAAGTCGGTATTACTGAGTTTTTGCGGTTCTTATGATCTTGATTCAAATCGATTTTCCCCCTAATAAAACAAAAGTTTCAAATAACAGTAAGCGTTGATGCTGAATTAGGTCTTTAAAGGCTAACTACTGTCCGTCGACAACAATGAGAGGTCTTCTCAAATTAGTTATCCTTTTAGTTGTTGGTGTAACAATAGCAGCAGGTGAGTTGATGAGTGGTAGTTGTGTAATGTTAAACTCGGAGATCTAGATCGTCCTTTGAATGATCTAACTTGAGGTGTCTTTTTAACAAGTTTGAAACCTTTCCGGTAGTACTAGTTAAAGCTTGCTTTTAATACTTGAAAACACACTAAGAATTAACAATGTTTTTTTCACAAAAAAGTTTGATTATTTCAGTTTTGTTTCAAGCTTTCAGTTTCGTGTTTTGTATGCCAACGTCTATCGATATCCTGCAACGGGGGTAAGGCAATCGATTATTTATCAGCCTCTAGCTATCTAGAGCCGTTAGTTTCGTCAGAACACGACAACCATTATGCCTTATTGATAAAATAGAAAGCAACTAGTTATTCAAGTTTATTACCTTCGAGTTCAAACCATTATTAACAACGAAAGGTTAAATTAACACTCTTGCTTTTTGTTTAAACACACAGTTGACACAGGCAGTTTCGCTGTGCATGAATAAGTTAGCCAGTCCGATTGCAGCATTCGTGATAGTGTTTAGTTGGTTTGTAGTTTGCTTCTACCATAATGACAGTTCTTTATAGTTCGCAAGGAAAACGACTAATTAAAATTTAACGAAATTCATGCAGGTCAGCAGATTAACAACAGTGCAGAAGCTCGTTTATCGACCAGTCTGCTTGGTTTGACGAAACCAGAGGTCCGGCCTATTGCGTATGCACACGTCCACATTGTAGTAGAAGTTGATGTTATTTACATCAAAATTGTCAATTTGGTAAGAAAACTTTAGCTGATTCCTTTTTCTAAACGTGTAAAAACCAGTTGCAACGATTCTTGGACAATGTAGAAAAACAAAAACAAAAAGTTTTTCGTCAAGTTTCTTAGATTTAACATCAAGCCTTATTTTTGTAGGACTCAAGACAGCAGCTTTTGACATCGCAACTTGTGGTAAATATACAGTATTATCTATCAGGTACTCCAGTGCCATCAACAGCTTACATAAAAACGCAGTCAAAGTTGTATTAAGTACATTCTCCGAATATAGAGTGGTTTACCTTCTTAGTCCCAGTTTTACTGGCGAATTCTCCCATCTAGAGTGGTTAACCCTTTCAGTCCCAGTTGTATTGGTAAATTATCCCATCTAGAATGCTTTACCCTTTCAGTCCCTGTTGGACTGGTAAATTTTCCCATGTAGAGTGATCATCAGTCCCAATTGTATTGGTAAATTCTCCCGTCTACAGTGGTTAACCCTTTCAGTCCCTGTTGTATTGGTAGATTCTCCCAACTAGAGTGGTTTTAAAAGCCTTTCAGTCCCAGTTGTATTGGTAAATTCTCCATACTGGAGTGTTTAACCCTTCTAGACCCAGTTGTATTGGTAAACTCTCCCATCTAGAGTGGTTAACCCTTTCAGCCCAGTTTTATTGGTAAATTATCCCATCTAGAGTGATTTACCCTTTCAGTCCCAGTTGGATTCGTAAACTATCCCTTTTAGAGTGGTTTTAAAACCCTTTCAGTCCCAGTTGTATTGGTAAATTATCCCATCTAGAGTGCTTTACCCTTTCAGTCCAAGTTCTAGTGGTAAACTATCCCTATTAGAGTGGTTCTAAAACCCTTTCAGACCCAGTTGGATTGGTAAATTTTCTCGTCTACAGTGGTTAACCCTTCCAGTCCCAATTGTATTGGTAAACTCTCCCAATTATAGTCCATATTTTTTTTGTGCAAGGTTGGGATATTTTTATTATTCAACTTTAATGATTTGCTTAACTTGATTAATTCACGTTTGCTTATTACCAAATGCCTCGTCTCTTTGTAAAGGAAAGTTAGATGATGTTAGCTGACTGGGACTAAAAGGGTTAACCTAATCGATAAGATACGCACGGTGAAAGGTACGGGTCCCCTGACCTTGAACCAACCTAAAGTGTTTCGTGACTCAGTTCGAAATACTTTTCGGATCTCATATCATATATAGTGATGAATGACAACTGAGTGATATCATATATAGTGATGAATGACAACTGAGTTGTTGATAGGCACTATTTCAAAAATTCTGAATTAAAATTTAAGCGGCTTAGAGACAACTTGGATATCATTTTCTTGCAGTAACTTGCAACTCATTCTGTTAATCATCTGATTTATTGGATACAGGCAAAACGCAAGATTCGGAAGCATGGTCAGCACTTTTAAAAAGACAATAAATCCAAACAATTCTTCTGGAGCGAGAATAATTCTTGCGTTCCTTTTACTTTTATTTTTGCGTAAAATGTTTAAGCTTACAGAAATGGGGTTTGTGCATGCATCGGCTTTTAATGTTTAAATTGTGAAATATTCAAATTGATTATCTTAATTTGACAAAAGATATGTAGTGTCAGTCGACAACTTGTATTTCAAATTAGTCTTATCCAAAGATCGTTTTTGAATATTTTACAGTAATGACAAAAATATTGCAACAGAAGACTTCGAAGAAGAAAATGGCAAATGACAATCCGCTGACGTTGGTAATTTCGTTCGAAAGATCCAGTCGATTTCAAAATGTTTGAAATAATGTAGTTTTGAAAAAAAAAATCGACACAACGTTATCAAATTTTGTAAAAACTATGTTTCAGCTGGCAAAATCAGCCTTCTTCAGGTAATGAAGTACAAAAATTGCGTACGTGTTCTAATTTCAAACATTATAATATGACATGTGAGAACGAACAGCTAACTGGCGCGCACGGCAGATTTCAATACCAAATGAGCTGGTTACCGAATAGAGGAAAATAGCAAATAAAAGTAAAAGTAAATAAAAAAACATTAATGTTAAAATTTGATAAAAATATACAAAATATACAAAATAAACAAAAATCTTTAAAAATTTATATTGTTATATTGAAACTTTAAAAACATTCTTTGGTTAAGAATTTTAAAAAATGTGTGCTTTCGGTTACCAGACAGTAGTCTTTAACGTACTAAAATGAAATCTAAAAGCGATAAAACTATAATATGAGTAAGGCGCCTTACTCATACTATAGTTTTTTTTATATAGCTAGCGTAATTGGTAAGGTGCCAGTCTTTCGTGCAGGAGGCACAGATTCTATTCCTGGTGCCGGACCGTCACTCAGGGTCTTAAAAAACTAAGGAGAAGGTGCTGCCTTTGTCCTAACATCTTCAAACGGTTAGACCTTCGCGTCTTCTCGGATAAGGATGTTAAACCGTAGGCCCAGTCTCTCTATCTCCAACCAGGCTTCCCTACAAACAGTAATCGGGCAGTATTATCCGTAGCCGATTACCGCGAAACTAAACCTAATACACTGAATGAAAATAAAAGAAAAACAAACTAACTAAAACTTTGCTAATACTCATACTAAAATTTCCTTAAAATTCCTAATTCTGTTTTAATACTAACATGAAATGTCCTAAAATGTCCTAATTCTGAAAGAGTCAAAATCTATCTGTTGGGTTCATCTTCCTACTGAGCTAGGACTTTAACGTACTAAAATGAAATCTAAAAGCGATAAAACTATAATATGAGTAAGGCGCCTTACTCATACTATAGTTTT
>JAOBAT010053149.1:0-29255 GCA_026413305.1 Hydrozoanthus tunicans
GAGGGGCTTATACGCGGACTAGAAAAATATACGTTTCGAAATGAGTCACAAAGTCGGTGTCTTTTAGTTTACTAAGCTGTACTCAGGGCCGTAGCAAGAGTTGGGGTCGGACGTATCCCCCAGTTTTTTCCCCAACTTTTGTGACTACTGACTGCTTTAGAGAAATTAGTAGTTACCAACAACATTCCTGATCAGTAGCCCTTCTAGTTTGTTTGCAACTTAATTTGATCATTTCCACGCTTTGAATTTTTAAGTTAAGGTTGTTTGACTTGCTGAGCAAGACAAGGCTAGATAAGGTTACCGACTGGACTTTGTTAGGTTAGCTGGTTAGGTTAGACTAGAATAGACAAGGTAAGGTAAGGTCGTTTGACTTGCTGAGCAAGACTAGGCTAGATAAGGTTACACGGGCTTTGTTAGGTTAGCTGGTTAGGTTAGACTAGAATAGACAAGATAAGGTAAGGTCGTTTGACTTGCTGAGCAAGACTAGGCTAGATAAGATTACACTGGGCTTTGTAAGGTTAGCTGGATAGGTTAGACTAGAATAGACAAGGTAAGGTAAGGTCGTTTGACTTGCTGAGCAAGACTAGGCCAGATATGATTACACTGCGCTTTGTTAGGTTAGCTGGTTAGGTTAGACTAGGATAGGCAAGATAAGGTAAGGCCGTTTGACTTGCTGATCAAGACTAGGCTAGATAAAATTACACTTGGCTTTGCTAGGTTAGCTGGTTAGGTTAGACGAGGATAGGCAAGATAAGGTAAGGCCGTTTGACTTGCTGATCAAGACTAGGCCAGATAAGATTACACTGGGCTTTGTTAGGTTATAAACAATGTTTGGGCGATCAGTGTTCATGATGATTCATAAAAAAAGGTTTGTACCTGATCTGTTAAATGTTTTACGTATATATATATCAAAAAAGATATAAAGATATATGTAAAATGTTTCTAAATTTGTTAGGTTAGCTGGTTAGGTTAGACTAGGATAGACAAGTGTAAAGGTAAGTTCAATGCACACAACCGCGCTACAAATCATAATAAATACAAGATAAGGTATGGTTAGGACGGGTCACGCTACGTTAGACTATAGATAAGCTAGTAAGCTAGTTTAGGCTAGGTTAGGTTCGATAAGGTTATTCAGCTGAGATAGGCTTGCGCTAACTTTGTTTAGCTTAGGCTTGGCCATGGCTAGGTAAGGCTAAGTGAAGTTAGATTAGGCTGCGACAGATAAGGTTAGGCTAGTTTAGGACAGGCTGGGCTGTGTCAAATTTGATTAGCTTAAACCTAGTAAGCTAAATAAGGCTAGGCTGAGTAAGTTTAGGCTTGCTTTAAAATCTCAGGCTCAGCAAGGCTTGGTATGTTCTAGGTTAGGCTAGATTAAGATTAGGTCCGTTTATACTAAGTTGGGTTCAGTAGTACGGTTAGTGCTAAGCTAGTATATGTGACGTTAGTTTAGGTTATAGATTAGGTAAGGCTTCTTTAAAAGGTATGGTTAAACTAGGCTCAATATATTCGGCCTAAAGGAAGTTACGCTAAGCTCTCTACGGTTAGTTTGGGTTAGGTTAGGCTTTCAGTGGCGTAGCCAGGTTCTAAAAATTTGGCCGGCCCTTTTTTGCAACTTTTTAATTTGTGCAGGCCTGTAATTAGAATAATTTTTCAATACTTTTTTTTTCCCTGTCAAAATAATTCGAAGGCCCGGACCTGCAAGCTGGCTGCGCCACTGGCTCTGTAAGGTTGGGCTACGGAGGACAAGATGAAGTGGATAGGCTAGACTAGGCAGCTAGGCGCTACGCAGGCTTACTGACCACCGTTTTAGCGGCGCGCCGAGAAAGTCTACGAGTCTTTCACTCCTTAGAAGCTTCATAAGGCGATTGGCTTGGTTTCGTAACCTCCTTAGTTGGGCGACTTGTCCTCAGCTTTATCAAAAACCCAACGTACTCGATCGGGTAAGTCAATGACTACGTTGAAAAGAATTTTTAGGTACATGACATTTCTTTTGTGAGTACCTTATCACCGTTACGAAGCACGACACGAACTTGCATAAAACAGAGCTGAGAGACTCATAAAAACACATTCCTCTAGAATGACAATTGCTTGATGACTTCTTCCACTAATAACTAAGTAAGCGTTTGACATGATAAAAACGTGAAAACCAACTATAAAAGCATAAACTATGCCTTTCACACTGGAAGAGAAAGCAGGGTTACCGCTGACCGTTATACTCCGTGTTCAGAAAAACATCTCGCTCGTCCGTCAACCAGCCTGGCCATAAAACTGGTTATTAAACTCGGACCCAAACGCCATAATAAGCCCCTTCGAACAACCCTCCCACACTTGGCACACTTTTCACTCTATCAAATTGTTTTAGTTGGGTTCCAGCTGCATTGCTTTATAAGCTGGCATTGTCAAGTACATCATTTCTTGGATTTTGACAGCTGTATCGTCTGTTTCAGTTTCTGATAAGTGTTGATTACATGAACAACACTAGAAAGTTACAGGCTGCTATGAAAGTTGTTTGATATTTCAGATTCACCGTTGTGTTTCTGTCTTTGGCTATCAATAATTTATTAGTTAGCCCTCCTCTGTAATCGGCCCCCTTTCTAATAAGCCCCCTGTCAGTGGAAGGTCTATAAATAAATAAGACCCCAGGGTTTTTTTTTCAAAGTGTTTACGGTTTTAAATTACGCTGTACCTTGGAATAGTGCCGACAATGAAAGTCAATTTGTCAATCAACGTCGCCTGCAGTATCATGTCGGTTGAATAATTGCTGACTTGCACGTAGTTAAAACAGCTATGCAAACAATTAACCCTAAAATACTTGCATTGTGGTGCTTTTCCGGTTCAAGTTCTTCATTGTTTCAAAAAATAAGAAAATAACAGTAGACTCAAATCTAAATCAGCTACTGTTCGTGCTAACCAAGCGACGCTAAAAGTAGAAAGAAAATGAAAGCTGACGAATGCCAGAGGTGTTTTAACAACTCAACAAATACTGTGTAAGCCAACTAAATTTCAGTTTCGCTACAAATCAGCTTTGTTTTTGTCTTAGCCACAGAGTTGCTTCATGTCCCCATCGAACAAAACGCCAGTTTGTATGCAAAAAGAAAAAAATTCGTACACAAGCCAAAGTTTTATTAAGCCTTTGGCTTTAGTCCAAACTTCTGGATGCAGCCCAATTCCATCCTTCAGGTCCATAATGTCAATTCGAAACTGGCTTTAAAACACCAACAAACATCTCAACTTTTTCTTATTTCTTATGATTTACGCTCCATGATAAGAATACAACTATATTCAAGTTCTAACTTTCTAAACTATGAAAGTTTCACTAGCTAAAAAGTTTACTCGTTAGTCTTATATCAGTTCAAATCTCGAAACTATGGAGCCTCTGTTGACTACATCTACAACAAAACAAAAGTAGTAATAGTCCTTCTTGTAGTAAAAATTTTATAACTTTGCGAGTGGCGTGAACAATCTAGCTGCTAAATATACGTTGACAACGGAGGTCATAAGACAGAGCTTTTAAAACATATAACATTTTCGATGTAGTCCTAGTTAAGTTTGTTAAACACTTACAGATCGATGCTCCTAGAAGTCCAGCCACTGTGTTCGATGTTTGCCTGGCACAAAGTGATTTTACAGAACGTTTCTAAGAATATGTATTGTCATCGACTGCTTTCGGTTTCGACTTCCGCCTTTGTAATCAGTAAAACATTTGTCGCGGGTCCTGGGAACGAGTTTTTCGTCTGTTGTTTACGCGCGAAAATGTCAAGACTAATGGAACTTTGGTTTTCCGAAAATTTTGGTTCTCAAAAGAATTATCAAAAGCAATCGTTCAGAAATCATTGACTGATTATGTTGATTTATAGCTAAACAGATGCTGGAGATCACTTGACACAACGAAGACACAGATGTCATGCCGTTCGTTTCGATCAGTTGAATCGAGGGAGACGAGCGGGGAAAGGAAAAGAAACAAGACGGACAAAGTTGGAAACTTGACATCGACCCGATCGAACTCAAGCGCTCGTAAAGCACCAAATATCAATAAAAATTCAAAAGTTTCGCAGAATCCCACCTTCAAGATGAATTTGCAACAGTTCTCAACCGTACCTAGAATCCTCACACGGAATATTTATAGTGAAGTGAATAGATATGATCAGCCCTCAAATCAACGGTCGTGCAAATATTCAAATTCAGTGGGGAGGTCAAGAGCGAACTTGACACCCGCACTGACTGATTATTCCCTCTCGACGAAGTCAAAGTAAGGCTTGAAAAACTTGGTTTTTTTTTTCTAAACCAGTTTCACTACGAGTATTCAGCAACACACTCGTTATAATTCGTGGTGCAGGCGACAAGTTCGCATTTGGCCTCCCCACTGAGTTTGAATTTTTACACGACCGTTGAAATCCGATGATGGAAAGAAATAACAAGAACGAAGGTTAAAATTTTAACCCTGGGTTAGCTATAGTGCCAATCGGCCTTTAAACAACTGGGCCGGCCAACATTTTAAGTTTAAAAGTACGGTAATGATTAAAAAATCGACCTTTTAGTTGAATGCAAACAAGCTAGATATATAATCACTCACTAGCTTGACTTACTAGGAAAAACCGACTTTTGGGGTGACGTCAGTCATTTGTTAAACTATTCTTGGTATTACCTCTTTGAAGTTGTGTCGCGTCAGTTTTTTCCCAGTCAGCTTAAAACTGGGGAAAACCATCTATTAGGCTAGATGAAAAAACGTGCTATCGCCAATGCCTGTACTTCATTTAGTTTTCAGAACTAACGACTGCGTCAGCAAAAACTTCCGCAGTGTCAACTTTTCTTGTCGGGGCAACTTGGACCGGAGCGGAAAAACTCGATACTTCAAACAGTTGTTGTCGATTTATTTGGAGGGCCTCAAGGAAGTTCTTGTCATTTCAAGAGTGACGAAATACGAATTCAAAACAACTTTTGCAAAATCAAGCTTTCGGTGAGAAAACACCAAATTTTGCTGTTCCAAACTAAGAGAACGAAAGAAGTTAAGGGAGAAACGCGAGCAGTAATTAAAAATCTACAGATTTTCCCTATTCATTCACATAGTATGACTTTCAAAACAGTCTCGTTTCAGTTGAGATAACTTGTACTCTCTGCCAATCAGCGCCCGCTTTATTCAATCGTATATACGGTTTGTGTATTAAAATTTCACGTTTGACACTGATGCATTGAACAGCGGTTCCCAGAGACCCTTTTAAAAACAAAATAAGTAAAAACACTTTCTAGCGGCGAGTTCTCGGCATGTCAATTAACTGGCAATGATTCATTGAATAGACATTCAACACTTTTAGCAGTGATTTCAGGCTCGGGAAAACACGAATATGTGAATTTACCTGGAATATTCTCTAAAAGGAAGTAACAAAGAAGCCCAAATGACACTCTTGTAAGGCAGTCCTTTAATTTAACGTGCATTTTTAGAAGAGTATTGCATTCCAGCCAAGGCTGAATATTCCTGTAGTATTCTTGTAGTATTCTTAATTAAAGTCCCTATCAACACCTTCAAGGGAATAATTCATTGATTAAAGTTACAACAATGTGACTATTGCGGCCAGAATTGAATTTTTTGAGATAAAAAAGATTGTCTCTGCTTCATGCCTCGTGCTACGCCATATGCCTCCTGCTACGTCATCATTGCACGCTTCAAGTCTAAAAATTGTAACAGGAACGGCGAGAAAAGTTTTTATTTTCAAAAATTACTATTATTAAGGGGTTCTACTTTTAATCTGGAACTTAAAAAAATAAGCATGATAGGGACTTTAAAGCTTTTAACACTTCCGTCTAAGGATGGATCGGACTATGCCGACAAAACGTTCGACTATCTGTCCTTCAATGACTAGTCAGATTTAGTTTATGGTTTTTACATTAAGTTAAGTATATCATTGTATTTTATTTAGAAGTTGTCAACGAATATTGATATATAATATTTTCAGTTTCGGCTTCAGATTAATTCTTATATCGCTAACTTCAGGCTATAGATAATCTTATAAGATATTATTTTTTTTTATATAATTTATTATCAACTTAAAAGCTCTAAAACTGATGTTTATGCATAGAATGCCGAGATGTCTCACTCCCTCGAGGTTTCGAGGTACAATCTAGAACTTTACTCAATGCAATGCACAGAAACATTCTTTCTTAGTTGAAACATTCAAGGTATAAAACGTTTAATGATCACAATCCGTCCCAAACACATTCCGCGTTGTCGCGTTGGATGTTCACTGACGCCATTGATAGACATTTAATTTTCAAAAATAAAATGCGCGCGCGGCATCCAAAAAACGGACGAGTTTGCAACGACAGCGTACGAGCATTTTGAAAGTAATCTTCTAATATCGTTGCAGACGGCAAAATTTTATTGAACAATGGAAAGATTGCTTAATACTGCAATGAAGTTAGGAAGTAACGCCCTAGTTATTGCTAGTTTTGTGCTGAGCTCAACTGCAAAGCCCAACTTTTGCCACGAGGCTCGAAGTTGCCAAATATGTGTGCGAGACTTGGAGTGTTACTGGTGCACGGACTCGAGAGCTTGCAATGTCTACCGTTCAAATATATCAGCCACTCATATAAAAAAGTTATGTCCCGGAATGAAGTACCGGTGGAAAACTTGCACTGATACCGAAGAGTTAACAATAATCATCTCAATCTGTGTAGTAACTTTTGTGCTGGTTGTCATAGGTAAGTACAATTCTGTTTTACCATATTGTGGAATCGACGCGTTTCTATATTATTCTCGAAACAACAAAATTAATATATACAAAAATACATATATACACAAGAATAAAACTTCCTTTTGCTCGTTGCCAATTGCTCTGGCCAAAATTTCACGCACTTCGATTTCTGCATTTCAATCTTTGCGATTTATTAACTATTCAACCCTTTTTTATTTCAATGTTATGTGAATCATTCACCGTTTATTCACTCATCTTTATTCCAAGGGCTGAATTCATCAGATACCGTAAAATCCCACGCTAAAGCCCCATGGGCTTGTATAACTGAACAAGGGCGGTTTCGGGTGGACTTATAAACGGGGAGGGGGATGGTTGGACTTATAAACGCATAATTGCCAAGAAAGAGAGCAAATGGGAAGGCAATTCAAGATAGGATAATAACAACTCGAGCGACAGATAACAATCCAACCCCATCAAACTTTAATGACAAATTTACTTACTGGCAGGCGGGCAAAGTTAAGATGCCGAGTTTTTATGCAAATGGCGGTGAGCATAATGGTTTGTATGGGATTTTCAACGACATACACGTGGAGGCAGTTTAAAGCAAAGTGAAAACTTTTTCTATACTCGAGTTCTTTGCTCCTGATTTAGCTATTTATGCTCACCACCAAATGTATAAAAACTCGCACCTTGAGCTTGGGCTGCTTGTGATTTACTCAAAACCAAACGACAAAAGTCATCGGGAAAAAGCGCGATGTGGGGCTGCCGTTCCCAGCCAGATACCAAGGGCTGACGAAAACCAGAGAATGGCTGACATTTCATACGAAAGAGAAGGAAGAGAATCTTGATTTAGAAGATTTTCAATGACGCTAAAAGAGAACGAGATAGCAATTATGAAGGAGAGAGTAATCAAAAACTTTTTTGTATGTCACACTTGAAAAAAATCGTCAGCGTTACACTTGTGGGATTTGTCTGTGATGAAACATCAGCAGTGTTGCGCATGCGTGCTAACGTATGTCTGTATCGTAAGTACGCATGCGCGGCACTGCTGATTTTTTTTTTTTTTGTCACCAGAAAAATCCCACAAGTGCAACGCTTACACTACCGTTCATATTTTTCTGTAGGAATTTCAAGCTGATTATTAGCTTGTCGTGCCGACAAGTCCCAACAAGGCCGAAACAACTTTGCACGGCTGCTAAAACTTAGCCTCAAACTATTTTTAGGAATGCCGGCCTAGTTCTTTCTGACCTGCCAAGCCTCAGTGCCCTTTTACTGGCTGTCTCCATATCGTATACATGTGCAATGCTGCAAACTAGAAAGACAGACAAATAGCCAAAAACCTAGGGAATGTTCTTTGCTTTTAGATTTGAAATATGTGTTTTATATATTAACCCCAAAGTAACCCCAATGGGGGCTTAATTTTCGAACACAAACTAGTGGGTGGGTCTTATCTGGAGATGGGGGCTCAGTCGAGTCTTCACAGTATCTCCATCTTTCAAAAGCATCTGAAAATGCACAGTTTCTCTAAAACTCAGTTTAAACATTTTAGGTATCGGAGTGCTTTGCTTCTTCCGGAGATACAAGATGAGACAAGACGGTTTAATCCCTCTCCGAAGTGACGAAGAAAAGTTGATTGGAGCTCGACACGCCGCTAAACGGCTGCGCAAGAAAAGACATCAAAACTTACAAGCTGAAAAAGTTAAGAGCCTCAGAGGAAAATATGGACTACGGAGTGAAACAGTTGAATTACTCAGCAAATAACTTAGGACAGGTTTATTTAATTCCTTACGGTTCTTTTCTTTCTTGGTAATTTGACAAAAGTATTTACAGTTTTAAACCGTCAGATTCATTCCGCGCTTGCCGAGTCTACCTCAACTTTAATCCCCTTTACATGATGACAGACATCGTGGTCGGCAGTGAATGGAAATCAATAAGAAAACATAAAGTTTCAAGCATTAAAAGTAACTAATCGTATCAAATACTTTCTAATTCGTTATGGGTACTCAGGAACAACACCCGATGACTGGACAAGTTCTCTTAATTTTATAAACGCACTGGCAAAATAATATCTTGAAAATGTTGAGCACTGTGTTTTTTCGTGACGAGACTAGTATTAAGTTAAGTCTGGATGACACTAAATGCCAGATATCCTTTTCCAAAAAAAACCTAAACGTTTTTAACAAGATTAAATGTTGCAAAACCCGTGCTAGGACCAAGTAACAAGCAAATTAAGGTTGTCATAAGTTTGTGGAACTATTCCTCTAGAATGACTGGCTTTGTGTTACACGAGGGTCGTGTCTTACTTTCTTCCATTACGAAAATTATAATATAATTTGTCATTCAAGGTAGTAGTTTTGCTCTAAAAGAAAACTCAATGTAATTGCCGCGAGTTCTTGGATGTAACTTTAAGGAACGTGTTTGCTGACTGCAAACTAACCAGTAGGATTAGCTGTTCAACGGTCCTAACAACTCCTTGGCTGTCGCTACTTGCAGTCCTAATAGGTTCCCAAGCAATTAGGGTTGGTACAGAAAACGGTTCATCTGTTTCGGGTTAAGGATAGGATTAAGGTTGGGTTAAGATAAGGGTTACGGTTAAGGGTTGGGTAAGGCTACTTAAAGTTAGGGTTAAGGTTGGGAAAGGCTACTTAAAGTTAGGGTTAAGGGTGGGGTAAGACCACTTAAAGTTAGGGTTAAGGGTGGGGTAAGGCTACTTAAAGTTAGGGTTAAGGGTGGGGTAAGACCACTTAAAGTTAGGGTTAAGGGTGGGGTAAGGCTTAGTCGAGGGATTATAAGAGGGGTAGGTGGAGCAAAGATCGAGTTTCTTCTCACAATTGATCATTCCAAAAATGATGGCGGTTGTACATTTTACCACAATGCACTGCAAACTTTGCACCGCTGAAAGAAACTCAGGAAAGGTAACAGTAGGTAGAACTCTTCCTTGTACTAGCAACACAGTTTGTGTCCAATATGATGCAGTTACAGATTGTCACTATGTGTTTTTACAGGCCTGCAACTTAAGACATCGAGCACTAGGAATTGTGGGTAAATGTACAGGTCGCCATCCTTTGTGTAACCGTGAATTGTGGGGCAATATGACGTCACACGGCGGTTTCTAGTCTGTTGATCTCACTTTGTGGCCAGCGGTAGATACCCGAACATGCTTTCACGCATTGAAGGTTTACACACTTAAATCCATCTCATAAAACATCCGATTTAAAAAGATCTTTTATGGTTCTCATATATCACGTAAATTGTCTCCCCTGGCGCGTTAATTTTCAGTCTCGTGAGTCGAACATCTAAACTAAAGATTAAACTAAGGCTCTTGCACCAGACTCCAGCAAAAACCATGGGATGAAAATTGTTATAGTGATTAGCAAAGAGCCTGCGTTTTACCTTCCCACTTCTCTTCGACGCTACGTTCAACGGCGCACATTATGTTAAAACGATACTTTATCTTGCGGGCGATGAAATTCAACCATAATCAAGTCTCGTTATCATCAAAGTAGAAGTGCTGATGTTTTCGTTTGTTTTGAAAGGCCTCCACTTTCTTAACGACCTACAAGTTTAGAATAGAAATCCATCATTTTAAAGAACAACTACTATTTGCTGCGGCAGGACGGGTGGCGGGGCGAGGTTGTTAATTTGTTAGGTCTTACTGATGAGGAACATGCCAAGATCAAAATTATTTTACCTGACGTTTGCAAGTCGTTTTGCCACCTTTTAGGTCCAACAGTGCACCTTTCAATCTTCCCCTCCCCCCTCCCCAACTAGGGCCTTGTATCTTTTTTACTTCAACTGTTGACAGAGGAAACCTGGTCTTGAGGGAACCCATGTGACCCGGCTATTACCTGTACTCCTGTTCTTATACACCTTTTAGAAACGTTGTAAATAAAATAAAATAAAATAAACTATAGTCTGCTTCTATTTACTTCGTGCAAACTCTTGACCACAGTGTCAGTGGCCAGGAACGAATTGTTCAAAAGACGTAATTAATCCTAGATTAGGGCAAAGCGTCTATTTAAAACCTCGCCCGAGGCTCATATCCATCCAGTAGGTCTAAGGGGAGGAATAACCCGACACGCGTTTACTTGAATACCTTTTCACTTCCTCGTTTCTTCTCGCGCTTGGCTTTGTAACGTGCCATTCGGTCAGCGTTGATCTTTTCCCAGTATCGTCTTTCTTCGTTGACTGAAAAACATTAAACTAAAACAGTTAGTTCTCAAAAAGTCTTGAAATATTTTAAACAACTCTTGGAAATCATTCTAAAATACTACAGCACGTTAATGACTAGACCTGGATTAATTTAAACACTAAACAAGTTATGTGGGTTAATACAATGAATGAGTTTATCGGTTTATCACAGATAACGCAATTGTTAAAAAGCCGGTTAAGTTTAACACTGGGTTAAGGAAAAACTCGAACACATAACCAGATCGTAAGAAACACGAGCATAGATTAAAACTTTAACCCATGGTTAGGGCTAATCGGGCTTTGACAAACGGGCCTTGAGGATGGAGACAGTGACGCCGATGTCTTGGGCAAAAACATGATGATAGGTGCACTAACGATCATAAAAAGAGGATGATGAAGAAAAGATGAAGGTGAAGACTAGGAACAGACGTAGCTAAGCCGGTTGGTGCACGACCTTCGGAGCTAGAGGTCCCTAGATCGATCCCCGGTGATTGCACGTCTGTTTCGACTTTCCTCTGATCAGTGTAGCTGTAGCTTTGAATACTCCGTAAAACGGAGCACTGACAGAGGGAGGGGGTAAAGGGCGCACCGTCGACTTCCATTGATAAAAGCACTCTCTGCGAGCTGAAGGAACTACCGACGTTGAATAACCGTATTATGATTACGATAGAATATTCAGCTGGGCGTGATAATGGTGCGGATGATGATGATGATACTGACAAAGATAGATATGGTGATTGTGTTGATGAAAAATGCAAAGGTGAAGGTTATAATACTGACGAAACGAGTATCTGTCGTGGGTGATAATGGTGATGAAGATGAGTTACAGAGATTGACGAATAGCTGCGACGATTACAGCGATGAAACATGCAAAGGTGAAGACGGTACTGGTGATGAAAGGAATGTCCGTTTGATGCGATGGTTACGATGATGATGATGGTTGCGATGCAGAAATGATAGTGATGACGCTTGCTGAGATACCAATAGTGGCTCACCGTCCAGAGTTTCAACCTTAAGCTCTTCTGAAGAAAACTTGTGTAGAAACTCCTGACATTTCCCGGCCGTGTGAAAGCGCACGAAGCCCTGCGACAAAGAAAATAGTATAATTAGCAAACAATGAAAAATCGTACTTTTTATCCGGACTCAAACAGGTGCTAGCCAAACGAAAACCAGCAATTCTTCCAAGATTCCTCGACAACGACGGAATGTTTTCCATGACACGTTTACTGGCCTTAACAGGAGGGAGGGTTGAATACTATGTTGTATACAATAAAAGGTAAAGAAGGTGCGCATGCTCACCAGTTTACTTCCATCTTGCAAATCCAGGTACGCCACAGGTGCTACGCGGGCAAACATTTCCTACAATCAGAGAAAGACAACACAAAGTTCCTGACAGTTTCTGCGTTATTTTCATACTTAAAACCGGCAAATCAGACCACTCGACTACAGATGACTCCTTACTTCTACAGCCTTAAAAGAAAACAATAAAACGTTCTAAAATTCGGCGTTTCGGTTTATCAAATAAAAGACATGAAGATAGATAGAAGTTGGGTTTGTCTAGTTGGTGCGTGTCAAGTACAACTTAAATCAAAGACGAGACAAAAGCATTGTAAGGGCGTGCATTAAGTTGACGATTGATTCACCGTTGTGTCCTATATTTTCGTTTTCGTTCTCAAAATAAAACGTAGTTCCGCGGAGTGCAAAACATGCTGGATTGAATTGTCTTCATTCGATGACCACCGCGTTCAACACTGTCCAACCTCGTCCAACATCTAATTTGCACCCAACATGCACCCCTGATCAATTATCAATTCGTTTGATTTAACTGGCTTTTTTTATCTGATCATTTCCAAAACCGGGTATAAACCCAAGAGATATAGATGAAAAATTCAACTTAGAAGAAGTCATGGCATCATAGCTCACGTGGCAGTTCGAACCCCATTGTGGACACGGTTCTTAAATGTTTAATGGGGATTTTCAGTCCTTTGCATCTACTGTTAAACTACTAATGTCGGGCAAAAGAGCTTCTTTAATTCATCATCCACTGCTAAGCTTACGTACACACTAAAGCAAGTGTTTTAAAACAAACTACGGGAAAAATTCTTGAAATAAGTACATTCGGACGATTCCTCTTCACGCTGGAGACGAGACGATGCAAGGGAGTTTATATCTACCAGTCCTGTACAACCCTTTTCCTACATGCCAGTTCACTCAATGAAAACACAATACTTGAGGAGGTACACTGGAAGACAGTTTCGATCCGTTTCTTACCCTCACGTCTTTTTTCACCAATACTCTGGATTCAGATTCGAATTTTAGCACCACCCCGGGAGTGTATGGCAGTTTTTCAATTGGTATCTTATCTTCCTCCTCCACGGGTTTTTTTATATCTTGGGCCTCTTCAATATGCTCTTGGGTTTCCTTGCCGTTAGTTTGTGATTGCTGCAACTGCGCTTTAAGGTTCTGCATCGACTGTCTTTGAAGTTCCTTGTATTCTGCTTTCAGCCGAAGCCACTCTAACCTGCGAGGATAAGGAGGAGCGGGGCACAATTTTATACTTGAAATCGCATTTATTTTCAGGAATCTTTTTCTATTTGGTTTTACATTCGGGAGTCATTTCTATGATCGAGAGTTTTTTTGTATTTGAGAACCATCTTTTATATTTGGGAATCTTTTTCATATTCCGGAAACATTTACATTTGGGAATCATTTCAATATTTGTAAAACACTTCTATAATCGAAAATTATTTTCGGAACCAGTTTTAAATAAGGAAATTGCTAGCATGTTGGTGAATCATTTTTGTGTTCGGGAATCATTTTTATATTCGCGAAATCGAATCACTTATATGTTCGGGAATCATAACGATTTTTTGGTTTGGGAGTAACTTTTAAGTTTTTGAATGATTTTTATGTGCAGAATCATTTTTACGGCGTTAACTCACTTTGAGATGACTCGTAGATGGGGATGCCGCACCTCTTTCTTGTCCTTTTTCTTTCGTTTCCTTTTTTTACTCTGCTTTTTTTCCTTCCCTTCAATATCCTCTCCGCCACTTTCAGCATTAGAATCTGATTCGGCGTTCTTTGCCCGTTTGTGCTCCACGTTTTGCGTAGTCTCTCCTTCCTCCTGATTTCCATCCCTTAATCTTTTACTCCCAGGACTCGAAAGCAGCTTCTCTGTCGCACTCACCACACTTCCAGATTTTTCTTTTTCTTCGCTTTCTTCCTCCCATCTCACATTCTTTTTCCGTTTCTTCTTATGAGCTTCAGCCTCAAATGAATCTTTTTCTTCACTCTCCTTAATGTTTTGCAGCGCTTGCTTAAGATATTCTGTCGGCTGACTGTGTTCCAAAGAGCTCGTCGAAGACTCGCTGGTTGTTCTCTTTCGTTTGCGTGCTGGTTTAGCATTCTCTTGTTTGTTAGCGTCAACTTCAGACTCACTATGTGAACGCTTTCTCCTGCTCTTTGGTTTGTAGTGGTCAGCGGACTGTTCGGTGTTGTCAGGCGCATCGTTGCTTTCGGTCTCCTTTTTCGGTTTGTTTGCCTTGCCAAACGACTGCAATGAAAACGTCAAAGTTCGGATGACCGGCCTTTCCCAGCAGAAGGAACAACTAATGTTCTAGCATTGCTATTACCATTATGATTAATAGTATCATGCGGGGTACTAAACGAAAACCAAAGACTCATTTTATTTGACTGGGAGTACTGGCGTTTCAAAAGACGTTAGCAACAAACTTAGGTATAAAGTTTTTAGAAAAACTATTGAATGCATCGGCGATTGGACATAAACTTGTAGTACTATGTGATAAATAAATAATTATCGTCGCCGTGAGATGAAAGGAAAAGCTGACGTTTCAAGCGTTAGCCCTTCGTCTGAGCATCGTAGGAACAGTTTGGAATAGTTTTGAACGTATTCTTTTGAGGAAGGGAGGGGGTGTTCGTTTTTTTACCCAACTATAATATCCTCACAAGCTAGAGTGGAGTCTCTATGCCAATATATCAGTAGCATTATCAGTCGTTTGTTTCTAACTTGCCACCATCTGTCGCAAGCCATGTGACATTGTTTCACCTGTCAACAAACCATTTGAAATTATGCTAGTAAGCCCGGCACACTGAGTTGCAACCAATATCAGAGGACTGAATTGACTTTTGGTGTAACTTCTACAATCGTAGAATAATCAATGAACAGTGACTTTACAACAGTTAATATCCGACGTACAGCGAGAACTTAAACCTCAAAACACGGCGCTGTTACTTACACAGTCTTGTAACATTTAACAGTTTTATCACTACGTGGGCCAATCTTTTATCCGATTAAATTAGTACCGGAATGTATCCTATTCTATCCTATTTTCTCTTTTTCTTTTTCTACTGTACTATACTATAACAGATTTTAGATAATTCAAAAGCTTTGCAACAACTATTAACAAATTCTCTCTTTCCCTGTTGTTTCGTCCTACCTGCAAGGCCTTTTGTGCCTGGTCTTTGGATTCAAACTCTACAAAGGCAAACCCCTTAATCTCGCGAGTGTGCTTGAAGCGAGGAAGGCTGGTCACATAGATAGAAAACAAGATTGAACTAGTTAGAAAATTGAGAGAAATTCCAGTTTCTGTCACAATGAAACGGGCATTGAAAAGCTACTTCGGGTAGCTTTAGTAGAACCAGTTCCCATTTACCTTATGTACTGCACTTTACCATATGGACTGAAAATAGACATGATCCACTCATGGTCGGCATACGGTGGCAACCTTTCCTAAAGCAGACAAATAAAGCATAGCTTGAGACAAATGTAATTGTAATCTGGTTGTAGGTCTGCCTTAAGTCAAAACCGCTCTTGTCAGTCTTGATCATTAGCTAAAACCGTATTGGGTTTTAAAGCCTGATTCTTTTCTGCTACAGTATTTGTCTGTAGCATTTGTGAATAGCTTCATCAATACATAATCACATGGTATGTAAGTACTTGGGATTCAGTTGAGGTAATAGGTCTTTCTGAAAAGTGACAGCTATTTAAATATTCTCTTGTTAACATTCAAATTTGCCTGACTAGTCTCGCCCTTGAGTTTAAAAATTAAAAGATTTGATGCTCAAAGCAAGCAAGCTAGGCAAATTTGAGTACAGACAAAAGGATATTAATATTGCTGCCATTTGTGAAAGGGATCTATGTTTAACACTAATTCTTTCAAATCAAAAATCCTTTGAAACATGAAACAAAGAGATTTTGTTTCAAAGCAACCATAAAATAAGGTAGACACAGCATCAATGACTAAAACTCAATCAAAACTCAACTCAAATCAAAAATTTCAAAATCAACTTCTGGAATTTGAATCTTCATACTAAACAACCATTTTGAAAAAAACCATCTGTATTCAACAACGATGGTCTGAAGACTGATGGTTTTAGTTACCTTCACATATACTCTCATCTTTACACCCATTATCATCTTTGCAAACCTTCAAATCATTTCACATTCATCTTCTCCTTCATCTTCACCTTCCCTTTTATCTTCATCTTGACCTTCATCTTTACCTTAACCTTCACTTTAACCTTTGTAGCCAGAATTGAAATTTTTTGAGATAAAAAAAGATTGTCTCTGCTTTATGCCTCATGCTATGTCATATGCCTCCTGCTATGTCATCGTTGCACGCTTCAAGTCTAAATATTGTAACAGGAATGGCGTGAAGACGTTTTATTTTCAAAAACTACTTTTATAATTAAAGGGTTCTACTTTTCATCTGGAACTCAAAAAATAAGCTTGATAGGGACTTTAAGCTTCACCTTCACCTTTATCTCCACCTCTATTTTCACCTTTACCTTTACCTTCATCTCCACCTTCACATTTACCTTCACCTTCAAATTTACCTTCATCTTGCATTCTTACCACATATATTGTCTCAGCATCTACATTCCTTGGTTGTGGCAGCGGCGTGGTTCTTCTTACTTCAGTGTTATCGGTACTAACCTGTGTATGTGCACACAGCAAGAGAAACTTGTTATCTTTGGACCCGCACAGGTCTTTTAACCCAAAGGTTTGTAGTCCTAGAGAGCCATTTCAAAATCAGAAGTTTCATCTGTTTACTGGCTTAGAAATAAATCTGCACAAACAACAATGTTGTGTTGAGAACAATGTTGAGTTTTGCACAAAACTTCTCTCCAAGTCTTCGACTTAACATAACAGCATATCATAGCATGTGACACATAGCCTTTATAGCACAGTAATGTTTTGCATTGTAGTGTATTGTACTGTTAAGCATTGTTTCATAGTATATTGACTGTATATCAAAAGAAGTGACACTCACTGACAGGGGTTCTACATGAAATTTAATTGTAGGAAAATTCAGCCCAAATTCCTTACATCCCAGTAATAATTACTCAACTAGTAACCCAACCCACCTGCAGCAGAGGTGAAAGTTTCATGGCTTTGACAATCAGACTTCTGTCATCTGTCAGCTGTTTCAAACGGTTGAAACTTGCAATAGTTTCTACTTTAACATCTAAAATAAAGTCAAAATACACACAGACACAATAAAGGGGTTTTATCATAGGCATCCAGTTTTACGCTCAGTAGTTCATAAATGAAATTATCATTTCTTAAGTGTGGAAGTCTTTAGGTGAACTGTGATAAAACATGCGAGGTTTCAAAAGTGATAGTGACTCAGCCTTCAGATCCATTGAATGAATGTTCTCTAGAGAGCAGCTATACAGAGATATTGGATTCATACAGTCTTTCTGATTGGAGTCCATTTTGGAATCAACTAACATTTGGAAACTGATATTAATTATAGTTGCCAAGGTAGACATTCAAATACATTGTTCATTTTTCGAGCTCTAATTAGCTCCTCTAAAGACCTTTCCGAGTAACCAATCTAGCTCTAGAAATGCAGATTATTGAATTTAGGTCCAGTTTTACAAATTTCCCTGGGTGACAGGGTATTCAGGGTTGAAATAGTTGTCCCCCAACCCCCCTTTGTGCCATCCACCATCATCAACATCACCTTTATTATACATGATAAAAATCACCAGGCATAAAACAAGAAATATTAAATTAGTTTACATCAAAGGCCATATATATTAAATACATAAGTTATTAGAATAGTTAAATTCACTATAAACAATAAAAGCATTACTATATCTAAACAGATTAAAATAAATCAAATAAAACCCACTGGCTGAACTACTGCTTCTGGTACTTCTAAATGCTAACAAAAAACCCCTGAGCACCAACAAGACTTTATTAAAGGTAGCCACTCAACACTTACATCCTTCTGGATGACTGCTAATAACTTGCTTCATAAACCTGTCCTTCAAAAGGTTAGCGTCACTGAAGTAAAACTCAATCTGATAAGGAAAATAGCAGCTGTAATTAAGCTAGAGAAAATATTCATATCACTCCTAAGACTCCAAAGTAAATTATTTTATAAAATCTCAAGAAATAAATGGCACTAAAAATCAAACTAGTTACATAAAGTGAATCTCTAAAGCGCTCCTAATGTTCCTTGGAAAATATCAAAAAACTAACCTTTTTTAGAAGTTTGTATTTGCTTGCTTATTTGCTGTACTTGCGATGCTCAAGTTGCCTCAACAATGATAAAAAGTCAATTGAAAGTCCGATTGCCGGAAATGACATAGATATGAGAATTCTGTGCTGCATTACTCGCTTTCAAAACACTTTCAACAATTTTCAATCATGGTTCATTGGTATAGGGCCAGTGGTTGTTCAAACAATGTGAAAGGTGGATTTATCCTGACATCATGGCCTTCAAACTTGTGCACTTGACTTCTCATTTTTACATCATAGGTCAAATGTATCATTGAAGCAGCAACACTTCTGGGTGCGATAAAAGGCAAAATTCTGCTTTTCAATCGCATTTTTTAGTTTTCAAGTTGCATGCTGCTGCATTTTAACAAAATACTGTACTGATGTGACTTTGAGAGATTCCCTTGAACTAAACACATACACCATACAGTACCTGTTGTTTGAGCTGTGAAATTGTCTTTTTCCATCTTTTCTTGTGTTTCTTGTCCTTTGGCTCATCATCGCCGTGAAGACCATCAGCAACATGTCCTTCACCTGTTCTATGTTCTGGCTTCATTTTTGTCTGAGTCATAAGTTAGAGAAATGTTCACCAAAAATAACCTTTTAGTCCCAGTCGGTTTTTGTTGTCAATTTCAAACTTCTCCTTACATAACTCATACAGTTACAGTGTAATTCCATTTGATAACTTTTGATACAAAGTAAAACACCTGCTTATGACAAAATGGGGTTCAATCAAATAGTTGATTTTATCATATTATCAATAAAAACTATTGTTTCTAATAAAATGATATTACACAATGTGGTGAACAAACAAAGCTTATCTGCTTTTTTGGGTAAACAAACCAGTGAACACAAATGCAATTACTCTTGCACACATTCATAATTACTGACATAGTATGGATTACACATTTAAATAATTTTATGCATGGCAGCAAAAACTTGTGCTATTTTGAGGCCTGTCCATGCAAAGATTGAACATGTAGCCTCTTTTGCAAGCAGCTTCTATGTAAATTGTAGTTAGTCAAAAACTATGGCCTACTATATAGTAAAACTGGTGTTTCATGATACCCTGTGGTAATAATTACTAATGTGATAAAATAATGGTACTGTAATATATATAGGCTTTAATATCATACTATGTTGTGACTGATATTAATGTTGACAGATGACAAAATGTGGCAAATATTAATATACAATTAATGAAGGTGCAATAATGTCTGATATCATAAAATTGTGTTGAATCATGGAAAGTAGCCATAGATTATTGGGGGGAGGGGGGTGCTGAAGCATATCGCATGGTCGAATACGTTCAGTCAAAGATAGTGCGGATCTGAAAATACTGAATAGGAAACATTAAAAATCTTAATTAACAAAATCTCATTTGTTAAATCTATAGTCAAAATACTCTGCGACGACGTGAAACAAATTAAGTTACATGATAATTTGATATATATTACTTTATGCCACGAGAGTTCCGGGCCGTTTGACCAACAAGTGAGTATAAAAAGTTACCACAACTAATTGTTCTCGTTTTTGACAAAGTAGAGAATTTAACATCAAGCTACTACTTGCAAACACCTTGTACCTTAGCAAAACTTGCGTGCAATTGGATTTGTTTTGACAGCGCAGAGTTCCAAAATGGCCACCATGTGACCAAGGTCCTAGTACTCAGTCTTCCTCGACACATAAACTTTTGGCCGAGCGCGCGCCTAGCTGCAGTAAGAAAGAGATTTTTTAAAATTTTAATTCAAAACAATTTGCCACAAAACCAGGACTCGGAACAATAAAACTATTTTCCACTTGTTTGTAGTTAAGAAATGAATAGCCTGTGACGGTAGCTACTTCTTGCCTGCGCCGCAACAAACGAACTAAAAAACCTAGTTGAAGTCTGTTATTTGATACTCGTTAAGCTGTGAAACCGTAGACTTCACAACTTCACGGGTATCAAATAACGGACTTCAACTAGGTTTTTTTTAGTTCGTTTGTTGCGGCGCAGGCTAGAAATAAGACATAGCTACCGTGTTTGCGTAGGCTAATGCAAACCCAGTTATTGCAAACCCACCGACGTTTGTGCAAACTATTTCTTTTATGAACTGCACGGGCTACTGCTTGCACGTACACCTATGAACCAATCAGAGCATGCGTATTATCTAAGTTCTTTGTGCCTGGGTATGTTTTAAAGTTTAACACATGTTTGTTATCAAATCGGATCGGATACGTCTGAATTTGAACCACTTGACGTGTTTTCTCAATCGGAACGCAAGAAAAGCCTATATTAAATGGTAAAGATACGTTTTAAAAACAACAGCAGTCAATGGCTTTTGATGTAATGCGATGACTGTTGTAAAACGAGTGTTATGAAAGTGGGTCGCCTTCAAATTACAGGTGATCTTCAATCGCCGTAGCAGTGTACACAATTAAGGAAGCAGTTCCTTTTTTCAAGGCTTCAGTAGCACCGAGGTGTTGCGTCGGTCAGTCCACAGGCTCTTCTGATCCGGAGAACTTGGAAGTGGGAGTCTGGGCACCAAAATACTCCCCCTTTATGAAGTCAAGGCCCACACACTGGGAAGCAACAAGTGTTGAGTGCAGTTAACTTAATAGACTCAACTCTTCAACTGCAGGGCTGCAGTTGCAAAGTATTATGTTTGTACTTGAGGTGGAAACCACTGAGCTGAGGGGGGAGCCGGAGGGGGTTGTCGCAAAGTACCCGCCCCCACCCCCACCCTCGCTCCCTTTTCACACCGATACCTTTGCAACTAGTTCTTGTTGAGCCTACACAATTGTTGTACTTGATATAGTTGTGCGTGTGTGCGTGTAAGTGTGTTTGAAACGAATAATTTCTTTGCTCGCTTTTTGGAAGTACGGCGTCATGCATAATCGACGAAAAGACAAAGGCAAAAGCCGTCGCTTGTCAGCTACATTTTTCAAAGGTATTATAAATTATACAGTTTTATATTTGTAAAATTTTTGTAATAGATAACATTGCTGTATGATATTGACCGTTTTCCAAGTGGTTGATTTTCAGCAATTTTTAACTATTATCCAATGCATTCCAAATATAGAGAAAGCAAAACAGCAAGATTGATCACGTGAACAGAACGACTTGGCCGAGCAGACAATCTTAGATTGTACTCCGTGTAGTGTATGATAGTGTATTTGCTATTCTACCTTAGTTTCCAATTTTTAAGATTTATTAGTAATGGCTTCAAGAGGCTATGATCATTACGACTTTTTGTATAAAATTGTTCTGATTGGAGATTCTGGAGTTGGAAAGTCATCGCTCTTATCTCGCTTCACACGGAATGAGTTTGACATTGAATCGAAATCCACCATTGGTGTAGAATTTGCAACAAGAAGCATTCAGGTTGACGGCAAAACGATCAAGGCACAGGTATGTGCACATAAATCAGAGTTTTTGGAGTTAGAATGTTTTTTTTTGGTTTTTGCTTCTCCTTTCTTTTGAAATACTGGCAAGAAATGGCGACTTTTATTTTGAATTTTGGGTCCTCGTAAACTTTGGCCTTTAATTTTATTAGCTCAGATTGATACATATATACGCTGCGTTTTTTTGCATAGCAGGATTTACTATAAAATAAAAGGCACTGTGGGTGAATTGCCAAAAATTTATTAAGTTGAAGAACTACCTGAAGTTAGAACATGTTTCAGTGGCTTGTCGAACTTCGGCTGTATGCACGAGCATTCCTTGTCATGTGTTTTCAGAGATTTTATTCCAATCTTAATATTTGCGTATATCCTTTGATTCTGTTGTGATATGTTTCAAAATATTGTTTCCGGTTGAAGAATGACCGATTTTCGTATCTTGTGACGAAATTATCGTATACCTCCCTAGATTTTGTAAGAAACCAAATTTTCTGCGCGACACTGTAAACCTTAGATCATATCATGCATGCTGCAATTCACTCTAGATCTTTGTCAAGAAATTTGTAGGGGCCCTTGGGACTTGGTAGCCGGCCGTCGTTTAAATGCAATGAAAACAGTTGCTGGTGTTTTTAAAGATCGTACTTAAGAGTTTTTCAGCACAGTCTTCATAGATTATGAAATTCTGTTGCAAGCATTGCAGCACACACTGAAAATATTAAACAGAACAATAGCCACAAGGTTAATAAATCTTATTCGAATAAGATCTATGCGAACATTCAATTGGAGTGTCAGTTGTACAAATCTTCTCAAGAGAAGATGTCAAATTATTGACTTACATTAATTTTACTTAGTAAAGTGTTATCCAGGTAAAGCACTAAAAACCTTCTTACTGAGCTAATTTCCTTGGTCTTGCTATACTAAACCAATATCACCTTCAAAACTCCAGACCAGACATAAAGTCTAGCTTCCTAGTCTTCTCACTCTCCTTTTTAATAATAAAAAGCAAGAAATGGTTATTGGCACAAGAAAAAGTAATACTTAGAAAATCAAATATAAAAAATCTAAATATTAATTAATATTAAGTCTAAGCATCAACAAAGATGTTGCCATAATGAAAGTGAAATATTGAAACAACTCAGAGTCATGATATAATTAACCTCATACTGAATGTGCTTTATGTAAATAGCACATTTTTGGTTGCACTAGGCTGCTGTTTGATGGCAAATATTATACCTTACCAGCTCTGTCAATAAACAGTTGTTACTGATATCCCTATCATCATTATCATTTTGCTGATAAAATAAAGAAAAACAGTAAAATAAAAATTATTTGATTGCCTCGAACAATTCAGTCATAACTACTAGATCGATGAACATGACATTTTGACTGCTGCACTGCTGATCTTGAGGCAATGGTGTAGACTGGATGGTGGCTTTGTTTTTAGAAAGTACAGCTGTTGTAGTGTGTCTTACTATTGCAATGGGTGCTATTTCCTGGGATGTTGCAAACTACACACTAACCAGTGATCCCTCAGATGTGATATACGTCTCCCAGCAATGTTGTTTACTTCTATACTAGTTTGGTATCTGCTTGCAACTAAAGAGGCTTATATGAACTTCTATACTGATCTTATTGGTGCGTCGTAAGAATTCATGAGTATTTCTTAACAACAACAGAAAACTTTAATACAAATATTATTTACAAGGGAAAAAATGGAGAAAAAATATAAGGTTGAGTGCTGGTCATCCATAATAACCAAAAGGGGCTTTACCTCGGTGTAAGAACCCACAACTGACGTCACTCGAGCAAGAACCCACCAACCACTGATGTCACTGGGTACTACAATTATTTTGTCATTGTTTTAAGTAATTCCATGGTTCAATAGGCCATTGGTACGATGGTTCAATTGATCGTTAGTTTGAAGATCGATGAATCTTATGGATCATTGGCTCAGTGGTTCAGTGGATCGATGGTTCAATGGTTCGATGGTTCGATGGTTAAGTGGTTCGATTATTCAATGGTTTAATGGTTCGATGGATCAATGGTTCAATTGATCATTAGTTCGAAGATCGATGAATGTTATGGATCATTGACTCAGCAGTTCGATGGATCGATGGTTCGATGGATTGATGGTTCAGTGGTTTGATGGCTCGATGGTTCAATGGTTCGATGGATCAATGGATCGTTGGTTCAATGGTTTGATGGATCGTTGGTTCAGTGGATCGATGGTTCGATGGATCGTTGGTTCAGTGGTTCGATGGATCGTTGGTTCAGTGGTTTGATTAATCGATGGACCGTTGGTTCCATGGTTCGATGGATCATTGGTTCAGTGGAGCAATGGTTCAGTGGATCGATGGTTCGATGGATCGTTGGTTCAGTGGTTCGATGGTTCGATGGATCGTTGGTTCAGTGGTTTGATTAATCGATCCATCGAACCACTGAACCATCGATCCATTGAACCATCGAACCCTCGAACCATTGATCCACTGAACCAATGAGCCAATGATCCATAAGATTCATCGATTTTCGAACTTTCAATCAATTGAACCGTCGTACCAACGGCCTATTGAATCGTGGAACTACTTAAAGCAATGACAGAATAATTGTAGTACCCAGTGACATCAGTGGTTGGTGGGTTCTTGCTCGAGCGACGTCAGTTGTGGGTTCTTACACCGAGGTAAAGCCCCAAAAGGGCTTAGATCTAGACAGATGCAGGTCATTGAGAAAGTATTGAATCTTGTATAGGGTCAGAAGATGTACTAAGAGTGCTATTAAATTGTTAAAAAGGTACACACAGAAACACACTTAAAAACATGAAAGCACAAAAAAAGAAAATCTATTCAGAATGAAACAAAAAACGAGTCAAAAAATTAGAAGCTAACATTGAGGAAAAAGGAGGTGTCAATACTCACAAGCTAGTTAATAAGAGTTGAGTGAAGTGAAATAAATCTATGACTGTAGTTGTACAGTTTACATCAGGTGTAAAACAAACCATTATATAAAGTTAAGAAACAAATAATTTAACATCTAAAGTTATTGTTGTTGTTCAGGTTTTGATCATCATCAATATCATAGTTAAAATAAATATGATTAATATTATGCATGCCTTTTTGAGAGGCATGCAATCACATGCACATGCGTTGACACAAGCCTAAAAAGTGAAAGGCCTGATTATGCTTTGATGAAAAAGGTGCAGTTCTAAACTTTTCACAAAATCCAGTATTAACTAATGAAGAAACATTTATGTCATTCATCTGGCTTGATCCATCTTATTTCTTTTTGATTATGGTGACAGGTTTGGGACACAGCAGGACAGGAGAGATATCGAGCTATAACAAGCGCATATTATCGAGGGGCAGTTGGCGCAGTTTTGGTTTATGATCTCACTAAGACCAAAACCTATCAAGATGTCGAAAGATGGCTAATGGAGGTTCGAGAACATGCTGATCAAAGCATTGTTGTTATGTTGGTGGGTAACAAATGTGATTTGCGACACTTGAGGGCAGTACCGACAGATGAGGCTAAGAAGTATGCAGATGATCACTCGTTATCATTTATTGAAGCTTCGGCACTTGATGCAACAAATGTCGAAGAAGCCTTCCAGCAAACAATCACAAAGGTCCACCAGATTCAGCTGGCAAAAATGAAGAAAGAACTTGATCAGGCTGGATCAGCAGAGAACCAAGGAGCTGACAGCAATCAGAATGGAACTGTGGACTTAAATAGTGAAACAAGAAGATATCCAACATGTTGTTCATAGTGTCAACTATCAGCCGCAACACAACAAGAACAATTCATGTGACAGAAACACTTTAAGTTTTTTTGTATTTTTGGAGAAATATATATCATTGTTAAAATCTGATTAGCACAGAGGAACTTACAATTAAATAAAATAATATGATGCCTAATAAGGATATACTACTAGTAGATTTATACCTCCTTGAATCAGTTATTAGTTTTTCAGTAAAGATGTCTCTCTACACATTTATCAGATTCATTTTGCATTTTTGACCCCAGGTCAGTCTTTCAACAACTAACTTCTCCATACTTGAATCATACAAAATAAGATGTTTGGTTGTGAGAAAATTGGAATTGATCATCATTGCAAGCTACTGAAAATGAAAAAAACTCTTTAAAAGTGGTAACACTGTAGGTAGAGAAAGTTTTCTAGCCTTATAGCCTGCATACATGGCGATCTTGTTGTAAGGACAGAGAGTTTGAAAACTTGGGTGATAGGGTGGATTAGAGTAAGAGAGGCTGGGGTATAAAATGATGAAGGGTTATGGGGGGGGGGGAGAGAAAGAGCCCTTCCCGCTTGGTACATATAGACCATATTGCCCAAGTTTTCAAACATTTTGTCCAACACAACAAGGCTACTATTATTAAGGTATAACCATTTAGATGTTACTGAAATCTAAGAGAAAATACTCCAGTTAACAAATTGTAAATACTTCAGACTTGTAAAGTCTTTGTGAAGTCTTATTTACTAACCAAGGTTGATAATTCTGCATAATACTTGGATATTATAGCAGTGAAATGGTTGTTTACATCAACTGAATACTATTTACCACCCCAGTGTTTTTTAACATGCTTATTCCAAGCTGGTTGAATCAGGTGTTAAAAGAGGATAATTATTTGATAAATTAGGCAATATTTTCTCTTGGAGAAAGAATATAATACCTTGTTACTGCTGATGTACAAATGAAAGTGATAATAATTACTGCCTATAAATTTTCGTAGCAGCCATTCTTCTATGACGAAACAGATGATTATTAATAACCAGTGAAACCATTTTTTATTTAGCAGTGCTGTTGGTTGAGATGATGGTAAATGTTATCAAGTCTGATTGTTTTTTGGTCTCGAAATATTGTTTATAGGTCGATTCTGAGAAGGGAGGATGATACTGCAGTTACAGTCACTTGCAGCTCTTGCAAGTAAGATCAGAGAACATCAGTATCACAAACATTTCGGTTTAGGCTGTAATAAATTTTGTATTTTCTCAACTTGTCAGTTTTCATATTGGTAACTGGGGGGTTGAGAGGGGGGACGGACTGACAGGATCCATTGGGATGGGAACCCAGAACCTCTGGAACAGTACTACTGATGCACTACCAACTAAGCTAGGGTTAGCTGGGGAATACCTTCTGGAAAGTTCACATTTGTTTGAGTAGGATGTGTAGTAGTCCCCAAAATCTACAAATTCTGGTGTACAAAAAGGTATAATATTGGCTTACAAGGCCATGGGGGGGGGGGGGTTGTGGTCCATTGGCAGAAAGGTCCACTTTTTTGATGATCAACTACTTTAATTTATCCTCTATGTTCTTCTAAATTTACTTTGAACATCAAAAGTTTGAATATCCAGGCTTTTAAATTTGGCTTGCCTACCTGTTTCACATTTCAGTCTCGGACAACCTAATTTTTAGAATTTTCCGTGGAATGATGACCTTTGCCTGCCTAATATTTGCGCCTTTGGCACTCGTTCAGTCCATCTCCTCGTTCAATTGCACCCTCCCGCAAAAAACCATGGTTAAGGGCTTGACTTAAAACAAAAAAATAGCGTTTGAGAGTGTGACAAACCTTTTCGACGATTGTTGGTGCCTAGGCCCCATAGAAAGGACAATCGTTATTGTCAAAAGGTATGGCGTTACAGTGGAGTTGCAGAGGAGGCCCTATAGGTATGTGTGGCCCCAAAAGGTAAGGTTTTCAGCCATTTTGATCATAAATAGGGTATCAATTTTGGCCATTTTTGGTCACAAGTGGGGTATTGGTTTTTGCACCAAGTCTTGAATTCCTTTTTTAAGAAGAAGTCACTTAAAATTAATTATTCATGTCCCACTCAGGTCATAAACAGGGTATGGGAAATCACAGAAGCGGGCCACATACCCCTACCTATATTTTAGGGGGGGGTGCTCTGTTTAACACACCATGTATAGAAATGTTCCAACAGTATATTCACTTTTGTGTCAACTCTGTAGAGTTTCACAATATCGCAATCGCACTCTCAACGAAAAGTTTGTTACATACTCTCGTCGAAATTTTTTGTAACTATACCAAGCCTATTTTAAATACAAATGCTTCACGGGCTGTCTGCTTAAATGACAGTCTGTAGTGCCCTTGACTTGTTTTTCTATGATTTAAATACGCTATTGGACCAAAAGGAATCTACTGACCGCCTGGTTAGCCTAGCTGACAAGGTGCCAGTCTGACGTGCGGCCGGTTCGATTCCCGATTCCGGACCTTCACTCAGGGTCTTGAAACAATTTAAGAAAAGGTGCTGCCTTCGCTTCAACATCTGCAAAGGTTAGACCTTCGTATCTTCTCAGGTCCCGGGTGGATGATTCAAAGGGGAACTCGATTCCTCTTGCCTGTTCTATCATTACTCCTTGAGTTGAAAATGCATAAAACCAAGGCTTTCTGAGGTTTTACAAATCTCGTCGAGAATAGTTATAGCTAATTCTATTACTTGTTGAGTTTCTTCGAGATTTCGATAGCGACTGGGTGAAACTCGATATTGTAGAGTAAAAACTCGAACTGTCATGTACATATGGTGTTACAAACCAAACCTACTCTGAAAACTCGATACCTTTTGAGGGAGTCGACGGTTTTTAATAACCTTGCGCAATCTGTATGCTCGTGTCGGGTGTAATGGTTGTTGCCTTCAATTCAAATCACACTTACTGGATAAGTTTATCCATAAAATCTTTTAATTTATTAAACAAGTTATCTATTTTGGGGATAAGTTATTACTTTAAGTTAAAAAACCTGAACGACGAATACTAATAGCACCAAAAATCTCTAAGAAAAAATTATTTACTCGAGTCTGCACCAAAACAGCATCGAATCCGGGACGGTCGGTTTTCCTGTATGTCGACCCCATTATGTAGTAGTAATAAGTGCTAGTGAAAATGACTTAGGAACAAATTGATTATACTATGAAGAGATTTCTTCGAGCACTAGATCGGCTGGGTTTTAAAGTGGTATTGGCAAAAAGAGAACTTTTTCCATGTCAAGAGATAAGTGTCCAGATGGGAATACCGCTGTGTAAAGTGCTAAAACTTTCATTGCTGTTGTAGTTTCGTTTTAAACACTGTCTTGTTTTCTTCCTGCTGAGGCAACAAACTTTCCTCATTCTTTTCTATGATTCTGTCGGTTTTGCTCAAAAGGTACTGTAACAGAAAGCCTATGAATTTGTTTTGAACTTAAGGCTTTTGTATTCAAAGAACAGTTAGAAATTCGTCGCTATCTGAATTTTCTGCGTCGTCATTTCTCGGCCGTCGGCGAGTTGACTGGGATTCGTCATTTTCTAAACTGCTGTTGTGCGAGCTCATCGTGCTGTTGGCGGTACCTCCCTCAGCTCCAGGGCTCTCCTGAAGAGAAAGCTCAATGGCGCGCCGTAGATCATAGTCCAAGTTATAGCTGCTGACGTCATGCCCCGGAGGAGAACCTGGAAAGCAACAATCAAG
>JAOBAT010053160.1:0-29251 GCA_026413305.1 Hydrozoanthus tunicans
GGCAAATACATATATCATCCTAAAGTACATGATAAACGGGGGGGGCGAAATCTCTGGGGGGGGCGAAATCCCTAGGACGGCCCTAGTGATTTCGCCACGGGGGGGCGAAATCCCTAGTGATTTCGCCCCGGGGGGGGCGAATTCTCTGGTGGGGGGCGAAATCGCTACGACACCGTATCATAAAATTCGACTTCATTTAGGGTTTTGGATGGTCGAGTTAATAAGCGCAATAAAACGAGTGTTTTGGAACAACGAGATAAAACGTATCTGATAAAAGCTAACATAAAACATTACATTTTGAGTTACATTTAATGTGCGTCACAATACACGAGAATTTTTTTAAAAACACTATATAGTCTATATAACGTACCGATTTCATAAGACTGGATCAACTGGAACGGAACAGAATAAAAGTCAAACAACTACAAGCCTTAGCGTTTTCAAATTGCTTGTTTACCGTGTAAAAACGATCTTCTCGGTAACATTAACAGTTCATATTTTCATTCCAATTTCATAATTTCATTTTGACAAAGCAAGGCCGCATTTGTGTTGAACAGTTGTGTTGGAAATGAACAGTGGAACAGAACTCATAGCGTTGTTAAATATGCAAGAAAACATTTGTCTCTCTCTTTGGTATCACCGTAATTATTGTTCCAAACTCCGCAGCCACTTGTTTATGTCTGTAACTTTCGTTTAAAAACTTTGATTTCAAAACGAAATGCAAAAGGAAAACACTTTTAAAGTTGATGTGTAACACAATTCTATGTTTCTAGAATTTTTTTCTTGAGCAAAAATGAAAGTACTACAAAGACTTGTTTTGGTTTCTAATAGTTTAAAACAAACTAAGCAAAGCTGAAACAAAAGACTTTCGCCATGCAATCTATTTTGTAAACAGCACGTGCTGCTAGCGCTAACGAAGCGGCACATAGTTTTGAGAACTAATTGAAACTTAGGAACAGGAAGAAAACGTGTGAAGTAATCGAACGAGCGATTGCGTCAGCCTTGAGAAAAACCTGATGTAAGAAAGTAGTAGTTACGCTTTACAATATTATTCCTAAATTCATGTATAGGTTTTGGCGAAAGTCCTATTCAGCTTTGCCGAGTTTCACTATCTGGGGTGCACAAACTAGTTAGAATTTTGCCAGTAAAAACTGTTTAAGTAAATAAAGTATCAATGTAATGTAATGTTTTTTGCTTTTCCTTTTCGCCTTTGAAGGTGTGAGCATGCACAGTAAGCTGTGGGAATCCGGGAATCTTTGGATGATAAAGGGTTTGGAAGTATATGGGGATGCATTAATAATCGGACAGCACACTTAAATGCAGCGATATAAATGGTTAAACTAGGGTTCTTATGAATGTGCTATTCTATTAAAATAAAGTTGAGGTAAAACAAATGAAGTCAGGAGTCCGGGGGAAACAATGAGATCACAAGCTCAATTTGATGCTCTTATCATGATTTTGTTCTTTCGACATTTGCAAACATTCATTTTATCTTTAAACTACCATTATAACTTTTGTTTAAAAAATCGTTGGTATCGGCTTTAAAAAATACTTTTTATCGATTTCCTGGGCTTTCGTTGTTGTTTTGAGGTCTTTCCAATTGTGACTTCCCCTATTACGTCTTTTGTAATTTGCATATTTGAAAGACCTTGATATCTCAGCAACCAAAAGAGTAACTTCAATGAAATAAGCGAAATTTTTCTTCTTTTTTAAAATCCTTTCTTAACAAATTAACTTCCATAAACATGATATATACACTATTAACAAGAATGTGTATCTGTTTCTTGATCCTTCCAAGACAGGGCTTAAAAAATTGCACCCTACAGTTTACTGAATCCCTTGCAATTCAATGAAGAACCTAATTAAGAACCTGTTTTGCCAAACCTTGAAAAATTCAGGTTTTACACGCAGATTTTTATTGTACTCCTAAGAACACTAAGGTTTCAACAAAGTTCTGGATAACACAAATCCGAGTGGACTGAATGTTTCAGATATTCGTCAGATATGATACGCGCGACTGAGCAAATAAGATTTAGTACAAATTTTCGTCAATGACTATTTTTTTCTTGTAATAACCAGAGTAACTTCACTAAGACAACTTTTCGCCTAAGGCTTATTAGTGTTGTGAATGTTCCCCCTGACTTTATCTCGAGCATTACTTACCAACTATTCACTTAACTTTTGGCGAATAATTGTTCGTTAGTAAAATTACTAAGGTGGTTAAAAAGAGTTTCCGATGCTCTCATTGGTGGAGGCTGATGTATTATATCGGCTATAACCACCTCGCACGAGGTGATTATTACAGATATAGCCGGCGCGTGAACAAATTTTCAAAATGGCCGCTTTGCGTTTTAGTGGATCTTTAGAAGGAAGAGATAAAATCCTTGAAGGAAACGCAGTTCAGAGGAGCACTAAGGTTTCATGACACTTCAATCCACTTTGCCTTTGGCGAATAACTATTAAACAAAACATTAATTTCCACCAATCGGAACGCGCGTTATATCAAATCTAGTTAAAGGCTGTCATAAATGTATGTTTGTTCAATTGTTGTTTCAACCAACCAATCACGCTTCGCACCAAGTAGAAGACAAGCTGGTAGGAAAGGTTCCTTTTTTGTTTTGTTTTGTTTTGTTTTGCTCCCAACACCGAAAGAAATCCGTCCCATTGAGGAAAAAGCGAAAGGCAACATTGACACATTTAAAAACATTTGGTGTGTAATTTGTTATGACCGGAGATTCAGTTTCATTCGTGTTTTTCTCGCTTCATCAGTGAATTGTCACAGAGTCACCTGTTTCACCTGTTAAACCAAATAATCTTTAATTGACCTATGATCTGCTTCACTAAGTTTGCTTTGTTTAAACAACTTTCTGATTAGTGTCGGAATCTCCAGCCAAAATGCGCCCCGGAAAAATTATTCAGCTTTTTTAGAAACAGTGATAACGAAAATAAACTTGATAGAACTTGTTTTCAGAGCAATAAACGAAATGAATCTCTCTGACAAATGAAACTGTTTTGATTACATTTATTATTCACGAGCAGAACCATGAATTAATGATGTATGCTTTTTCTTGGTGTTGTTGGAAATGGCATTGCCAAGGACATAGTTTATACCTCTTGTTCTTTTTCAACATTGGACTTCTTTTTAACATCAAGACAAAAGAACTGAAATACTTACAGGTACGTCAGTCGTCAAATTTGTTGTCCAGTCCAGGAAAATGACAAGTTTCAATTCAAACAAAAGTTCCACATCGAAGTGTTTCATAAATGGCTTACATGAACAAGTTGTGTCCCCTTTGACACGCATTATGCTGGAAGCTTCATTTCTTTAGGCAGAAATACCCCAAAATTTATTACCTATGTCATCTTTACATAGTTGCGTGTTGCCTTCTTCTCGAAGATGTATAGCTTTAGTACCCGTATCTCCAGCATCCTCCTATTGTTTTCAAGACAGCTGGTCGTTTGAGAAACATTGGCGATAGAAAAATCGTTTTGCTTTGAGATAGAACTAGAACAAAATAAAAGGTTCAGGGGCTAATGGTACAGTCTTTGGTAAGGAAAATAGCCTTACATGACATTTCTCACTTGTCCTTTTCACTCCAAACAACTATATTTAATCATATGTAAAGTAACTAATATGACACTATGCCCGTACCGACTATGAAAAGCATGTGAAGGTTCACTGTAAAAACTATGTACAGTTTCGTGATAGCTAATATTGTCAAATTGTTGATAATACATGACCTCACAGTAACAAAGTCCTTACCAACATACAAATCTTGCTTTGCAAGTCAAATGGAGTAAAGATTATCTAGTTTAACTTTGAAATAGAAACCTTTAACAAATAATCCCTTAATTTTTTTTGTATCGAGCAAAACAAAACCCTACTAAGATTTGTTCGATTTTCAACACGTTAACTAAATTTAGAGTTAAGAAAACAAAACATGTCAACGGAATACAAAACAAAACTAAATGGTTCGTTAACTCTAACGTTCTCTAACTCTGAGTTCAGTGACTGATAGAAGTGTCTTCATTGCACATAATGCGTTTTCTTGATTATTTCCCTCTTTGACTGGTTAGTATAAGTAAGACCATATTTCTTAAACGTTTCAAATATTGCAGTATGACTCAGTTTTGACGGCTTTTAATAAAATCTGAAGCGGACCGAGCGTTTGTACAAATGTCTAGGTTAGCATGATAAGGGCTTTACTTTGCTCAGAAGCAAAGGTTTGCCTTTTTGATTTGTTTCGCGGCTTGTGGATGTAAAGCACTTAAACAACTCGCGCAAGTTTGACAAGAATGTCTAATTTGGGAGCTGATGAAAGGTTACTTTGGAATTTCAGGCTCGAATGATCATAAAATGTCTATTTTGTGTTTGTATCAGAGTTCTTATTCACCACATTTACACGCTTTTTTTATAAGAACCAGTAAATTTGGCCGAGACTCATTGTTCTTAATTTTTTGGCGATTTGAGCCTCAAATTGTTCTTTATTTGTTGTTATTTCTATGTGGCTTAAATCGAAAAACTGACTTTACTCTGGGCATTGTATGTTAACTAACAGTAACAGAGTTATCAAAATTAACTTTTTTGTTGTTTTGCGTTGATCATTCTTTTACTACAAAAGCTTGCCTATTTCCCTATAAAGATACAGTATGCTGTATGCATGTTTACAACGATTGTAAGGAACAACCTTCAGAGTAGTGTTTTTAAACGATAAAAAGGAAAAAGATGCGAATCGTTTTTTGTAAAGTTAAAAAAATTGCTCAATCGAGCCCCGAGCCTCGGCTTGTTTTTGAATTGTTCGTAAATTTTGGCCAATCTGAGCCTCGTTGTTCTTATAAAGTTGTTCTTATAAAAAAAGCGTGTCGTACGGAAACCAGAGATAAGCGCCGTCCTAATTGGCCATTTTTGCTTGAGAAAGGATTTAACTATCTTCATAGCTTCAAATTCCATTGATAAAGATCTGTTGATAATAAGCCTTCAAGGTTAAATCAAAACGTTGTAAGAAGCTTCAAGTCGCTACGTTTCAATTTACCACTAAATATTGTTTCCATTTACTGTTTGTTTGATCATTCCTTAAGTACAAAAGCTTGCCTATTTCCCTATGAAGATACAGTAGGCTGTCTGCATGTTTATGTACAACGATTGTAAGGAACAACCTTCAGGGTAGTGTTTAATTTTAAGCAACGGTAATGATTAAAAGAAAAAAAAATACAAATCATTTTTGTAAAGCTAAAAAAAACTACTCAATTGAGCCCAGAGCCTCAGCTTAATCTTGAATTGTTCTTAAATTTGGGCCAATTTGAGCCTCGTTCTTATAAAGTTGTTCTTATAAAAAAAGGTTGTATATCTGAACTTCACATACCACTCTCCATTTCTCAAAAATTTTCAAAACCCAAGGCACCAACCACAAAGAACTGATGAATATTCGTTCTTGTCAGCGCCAAAATTGGATTTAGTTTGAAATATGAACATCCCAAGAAAAAATAAAATAACGAAAACTCTGTGTTAAAACGACCTATGATTTTGGTTAAAAAGAATTTCAACCATTTTGGCTGATTTTTTGCCAATAAATTATACTCTACAAAAGAGCATTAAATATTTTTGTGGAAGCCATTAAAATCAAGCTCGCATGATATGGGCTGCTTTACCACAAAGATTCTTTTCATTTTTTGTATTAGGTAACAATATCGCTAAAAAGAATGTTTTTCTTAAAAAAAAAACTCTCTCCTGGTCAATTGATTATTTGGTCTCTTTCAGTACTCTGGTGTGTCTTTGTTCCTAATGTCAGCTTACTTTCAGTTAAACTTCTGCTGCCTGCGAAACAGTGTCTAATTTAAACCTTAGTTTTTTTACTGCCCCAAACGCCCCTTTTCAACTCTTTTTAGTCTTACACTTGAAGTGAATAGAATGGGTGAGTCTTGCCCTAGGTTAACAAAACAAATGAATACAGTAAAACAAACCAAAAGCTTCTCATAAAGCAAGTTTCTGTGAAAACCTGATCAGAATCTGAACATCAACTTTCATTGGCCTCACCTGAAATTTATGTAGTAATCATAGTAACGGTATTGCTAGCACTTTGTCACCTCTAAGTTAAAAAGACTTACTAAGAACTTAGCAAAACAAGTAAACCAAAATCCCATAACTTCTTGATGACCTAGATTAATAAAATCTTTAACAACAATGGCTTTTTCAGCCCTGGATAAATAATATCATTCTTTTTAAAAAGTGATAACCCTTGCCTATTCAAACTACTCCCTACTTACTAAAGGTATATTAGTGAAGTCATTCTTCACTGCTGTTGTTGTATGTCTCCTTTTCTTGAATTCTTCGCTGTTTACCCGAGCTGGCAACTTTGGATGTCTTAGTCTCACCTTCCCTTCCATATTTTCATTCCCTTCAGGCGCCGTCAGGTTTGAGGAGTCATCTTGATTAACCACCACCACAACTTCCATTGGCTTGCTATCAGCAACTTCTGATGATCGAATTTTCCTCAAAAATTCACCCTGTGTGAAGATGTACGAATAGAATAGTAAAACAAACAAAATACAGATAATTTTTGAATTTGTATAATCCATTTTACTAGGCCTTACTAGGCTTAAGGTTAAGATAATTTTTTCATTTATGTTGGAATTTCTGCTAACTTAAAGGGTTCAAAGAACCACTGGTTCAAAAGTTCTTTGTTTGTTTGACATCATATTTTGTCAGAATATTACTGATAAAATATTTACATTTACAATACTTACTGCCTCTGGGTCCTCCTCAAGATTTGGTGCTGAGTCAATCTTTACAACAATTTCCTCGGCTGATGTACGGGCACTTTTACTTATAACCTGTTATCCAAGATACAAGTTGATGGAGATTCATAATATGCTGTGGGCCCGTTTAATAGTTAATTTAAAACAAAAAATATATTAAGGATTGTTAGTTAACTTCCTTTGCAACTGTGGCAAGCAAAAATTTAAAATGATGGTTGACAATGATCATTTTTACAAGTGATCATTGAAGTGTGATGATCTTCAAGCTAATGAGTGTTGATGATCATTCTGATGATCACTTTCATGAGTAATGATCACACACCTGAGTGACAATAATTACTGATTAAGTGTGTTGAAAATCTTTATGATGAGTACTGATAATCACTCTGATGATCATTCTCCTGAGTGACATTAATCAATGAAGTGTGGTTAGGTTAAACCTAATGAGTATTGAACATCACTCTGAAGATCATTTTCATGAGTGACAAAGAACACTGGAGTGTGTTGAAAATCAATCTGATGAGTGTTGACAATCACTTTGATGATCATTTTCTTGAATGGCACTGATTAAGGAAGGGTGATGTCCCAAGATCAATCTAATGACTAATGATCAACTGCGACGGTTGATGATGTTAACTTACTTCTAACCACTTTTACACTCATATATTATAAACCTCTTCAACAAACCTCAGCTTTTTCATGCAGCTCAGCCAGAAACCTGTCTTGTTTCCTTTTATGTGGGAGCTGCTTCTGCCCTATCAGTCCATCAATCTCGTCTCCTGTGCTCCCTGGAGTGCTGTCCATCTTCTCAGTACCACTCCCTCTCTCCTCTGTGCTCTTGAGGCTGATTAACAGTGACACAGCTTTCTTGTTGATCTCACTAATAACCTCATCCTGGGATCCCTCTGGAAACAAAAAGGAAAACTTGGTAATTAACAGGGGCATAGCAAGGGGTTCTGCAACCCCCTCCCCCCTTCTCCTATTTTTAACAGTGATTTTATACCAGCAAGAGTGAAATGGACTCTTGATTCCCGAAACTATTCAATTTTTTCAATGCTTACAATAAGTACAGTGAACGTCACTGTGGTATTTGTTTGCATTAATGTAAGGATTTTAGACCAAATGTTTTTGTTGGAACCAACTTGGAACCCCCCCTCCTAGAAATCATGGCGCTAATTAATGCATTAACATTTCAGGAGAAAACTTAGTTAGGAAAAATATTACTTACTATAATGAAAATTGCATTTCTAGCATTGTGATTGGCTCATTCAATCTGGATTTTTGGCTAATAAAGTATTTATACTGAATAATGCCTCAATAATTTATATGAAAACTGAACGTGTAGTTTGAATCCCACTGAGGTCAGAGATTTTTCTCTTTCCTTGTGTGGATTTAAGGGATTTCTTGTTAATGCTGTAGATCAGCAATACTTGGATTATATCCCGTTCCAGTGGTATGGCCTCACTCAAATTTATATGTTGTATTCTCTCATGTGCCACTGAAGGACAACACTCTATGGTTATTTCTAGGCTCAGGCCAAGCTATACTGTCCTTAAATCCCACGACCAAACTCCCAGCTGGCCCTGTAGCTAAGTAGGTTAGAGCAACGTAGATTTATTTCGTAGGTTGTGGATTCGAATCCCAGCGAGGTAAGAGATTTTTCTCTTTCCTTGTGTGGATTTAAGGGATTTCTTGTTAACGCTGTAGATCAGCGACACTTGGACTATATCCTGTTCCAGTGTTATGGCCTCGCTCGAACTTATATGCTGTATTGCATGTGTAGTGTTGCATAGCTGAATTATGGTTCTGTATAAAATTTAGCTGTTATTTTTCAGACATCGATGTATTTTGAAAACTCAAGAAACTTAAGATTACAAATTTTTCCACTCATGCTTGTTGGAAGTGGGATGATTATTTCTTTACCATCTCATATCAACATGTGCTCTTGGAGTAACTGTTAAATGTCAGTATACCTCAATTCTATCCCATGTAACACCTCTTAATGCAAAAAGTTACCTGTTTTCAGATTCAAAATAAGTAAATCACCAGTTGAAAAACCAAGCTGATTACAATTATGAGCACAAAGTTCAATTCAGAGAAACTCCAGGTTTAGTGAACACATCAAGCATAATTTTATGTTGATTGAAGCCAACAAGTGTTTATTTCTTACGGAGTCTGACCAACACTCTGAGAAGGGTTACAGTCTGCCATTTCTAGTTTTACCTAAGTTTTATATGCATCAGCTGCCTTGAGTTTTGAACTTACTATTGACACAAATTTGGTTCTTAGTCATCATCACAATGATTCACAAACTAAACATCTTGCACCCCACAAGCATATAAAATTATGTGAAAGTAGCATTTATTAGTAGTATTCTGACAGCACCGTTAGATAATTGTTGCCAAAACTCATAGTATCTTAACAGATACTTACTGCAAGCTTCATCCACTGCAATCTGCAATATTGCAAAGACGGGAGGTCAATATGTGTTAAAACTTACTTCACTTTTACTATGTACAATAAAACTTGCTCCTTCCTTTCCACACAGATACAATTATACAGATGACACTTTGTAAGTTTTGTAAAAAAAAATTGGCAACTTTCTTAACCTTTCTTATTTCAAATTCAGCTTGAAGATTGTCACAAAACATGAACAACATGCCAAATACTACCATAAGTCTGCCAAATGCAACAAACTACCACAAATAAAAGGCTCTTGATCTAGTCACACAGAACATCAGCATCGCACTTCAAGCACCCACAGTGGCCCTGCTACGAACTGATCAAAGGTAATTTTTTTTTGTTTTCCTTGATTAAGCAATGAAGAGCTACTTTAACAAGGAAAATCTTTCAATGAAAGGAGTAAAATTGCATCTTACTCAACAATCAGTCTAACAAAAACTTATTTTCAACCAAATCTTCAAGTCCAAGCCAAAATCTACTGCATCAGGCCAATGCGTTATCATAATAACTGCTATTCAAAGCTTTACTTGTAAACAAGGAATACAATCTATTATATAAAAGCATTTAATATTTAAATTGAGTTACAATTCAAATTAAACTAAGCTAGGTTTATTTTCCCAGCCCCCATTGAAAATAAAAACTCAGCAACCAAATAGAATTTTCAATAAAAGAAAACTTATAATTAGTTTACTTGTAAGATTAATTTTTAATTTGTTCTTGTAAGACAAATATAACAGACCATACCTTATTCTCTCTTTCATGTTGTAGTCTCCCAAGCAACCCATTCACAGTTTCGATTTCTTCTTTCATCTCCTCGTCATCAGCCTTTCAGTCACAATCAGTAAAACACAAATTAACAGAAACAAAGCCTTTTAAACAGAGGAGTCACTTGATCTTATGCTACATAGCTGGTATTTCAATGATCAGAAATACAAAAGAAGAAAATGTATTATATTCAAAAATAATGAAAAGAAAAAAATGATTGATTAATATTAGTTTTGAACACATAAATGTCAGCCAATAACAAACGAATGATTGACTTCTTTCCCACCCTCAAATAAAACAAAACTATTTTTAATTAATTAAATTTATTAAGAAAAACAATCAATATATACAAATAGTTTCCAGCTCAATGGTTTACTAATAGTAACATAAAAATAGCTATACACAACATTGTTCATTTAATTTTATTGTGAGTGTTTATAATAAATTCATTAATACAGATTTTAAAACCTGCTAATACCATTTCATAACTGTCAAATGAATGGAACATTTTATAAAGTTCAACTTATATTCTTTTTAGATTTTTGACATAAACATTTTGCAATTACACAGATCATTAAAATGCAGAAATTATTAACCCCTTCCCTACCAGGCAAAACACCCCCACCAACCCGCAGCCATATCAGATTTTTTATGAAATTCTAAAGTGACTTGGAAAAAGATTTAATACTAAATTGCACCTACTGTAGATTAAGTATCTAAACTAACATTTGGAGTAAATAGGCCTAATAAACAGTAGTTAGCCCACTCCTTTAAGAACCTAGACAAAAACTTCAGCAACAACTTTTTCTAAGTAAATGTTTTCAAAATATAAACAAAAACTCGATAAGCAATTTGGTCAGCAGTCTTTCAAGTAGTGCCACCAACAAGAGAGGTCGACCAGTTTTCTTTGTTTGAGGATGTTTATATACATCTTTGGTAGGGAAAGGGTTAATATTAGTAATCATAATCTTTTTTAAAAAATTTTAAATAACCTTAAACCCAACTCACTATATCAATATAAAATTTTATGGTTGAATGCTAGAGATTTACATAAGATTAAAATAAAAAGAAGAGATCAGGAGGAAACAAACGAACCCCTCCACTTTTTCCTTAAAAATTAAATAAATGCATGGATTCACAATTATAAGAAATTGAAACATAAAATTTAATATAATTCAAAAACTATAAATCTTGCAATTTGATTGACATAGAGGGGTGGTATTTCAAGTGCTTGAGAGTGTATTTTAAAACCTCTATGCCAACCAAATCCTCTCTTTTAAAAGAATGGCATAGAATTAATTAATAATAAACTTAATATCCACTCAAATTGCATATAAAATGAATTACAAAAGTGGTTACAAATACAAGTAAAAATTACATTATTTCGTAGGGACTGGGTTACAAAATACCACTGAAACTAAATTTATACAATAAATTCAAAGTTGCATTTAAAAACTAAACTAATCTGTCTAACTTTAAAACTATTAAAACTTAGTACTGGTTTGATGATTCATGGCTGCAACAGAGCTGGGAAAAAATTTGCGATGAAGTCATTCAGTTCTACATTTAAAAATAGAAAAGTTTTTAGCACTTCCAGTCTGGTAACTATGCATCTCTTCTCTCTTTTTTGGTAGGTGTTTAGTGAGTGGGCCACCTTGTGAGATCTTGCTAAGTGTTTTCACACAAAGTTCACTGCATCTAATATCAAGTCTAGGTAGTTTAAAAAGACTAAGAGCTTCTTTATATGACAAATGTGGTGCAATGATCTTAAAAGCACGTTTTTGTATGCTCTGAAAGATAGAAAGGCAAAGCATGGTACCACACAACACAGCAGTATTCAAGTACAGATCATATAATAGAAGTGTATATAGTGACCAAATCTTTAATTGCAAGCCTCTCTCTATCAGTTGAAAAAGCTGAAAGCGTTAAAGCAGACAATATTGAAGACTGAATGTCAGTTTTACTAAAATATTAAGGTTTTTAAAATAAAGTTAGTGTAATTTCTGCCAGCTACAGGTGCGAAACTCCATTGAATTTTTCTGTCAAATCTGTGAGGTAGAATTAACTTTTGTCATATGAAAGCAGGACTGGTGCAGCCGCTTCAAGATTTCATTCAGTTTTCACTTTGGACAAAAGACGCTCATGAAAACAAACTGCTGTTAGTACGTTTTTGTTTGAATCACAAAACTATTGCCTACCGACCACCACAACAATTTTTTATTCAACTGAACTTTGTTGAACTTAATAAGAATTAAATGGAGCACATTGTGCAAAATCATGAAGACTTGGCAGTCAATGAAGATAAACGTCCTTCAGAAAATGTCACTTAGAAAGAATACCTTCATAAACAAGGATTTGTGAAACTTGCCAAAATCATTCATTCAACTTGATGAAAACAAAAAATTAATGTGAACTCTGTGACTGTAGTGTCGTGCCATTTTCTGCCACTAATGGGCTGCCACCATTCTGTCTTATAAAAGGTTCTGTTTGTAGTTTCTTACCATAAACTACAATATTATAAACAAACAATACAGTAACCATTTTTGTACACAGTATTTGACATATTGTAAATGCACCTCGTGATATTACAATATTGTCCCGAATTTCACTTGCTACACTTGTGAAACTTTGTTTAACAATTTTCAAAACATCACTCATGGTATTTATGCCAAATATCACTACAAAACATGCCTTTACCAACTGCACTATTTACCAGCTTTTTACTTAATTGGAGCTTTTTCATTCTTTCTTCTTAAAGTCAGAGAGCCAGGGAAGAAATATTTATTTAATATGCACAAGCCAATCATGTTTTGTTTAGAACTTGATTGTAACTGACTTGTGTTGAAAAAACAGATTCCAAAAAATACTATTATGATATCAAACTGTATACCTGTGTCAACATTTTCAACTACCACCTTTCTACTCAAGATCTGTCATTGCCTCATATATCTTTACATGATAATTCCCGCTGTCTCCCTCTAAGCCTTAATTTGAGAAAAATAAAATTACAGTGACTAAGAGTTCTTTACAAACAAATGAAATAACACAATAAATAATTCTACAGCAAACAGAAAATTATATTTGTTAAATTCTAGGCAAGTTACTAAAAACTCATTTTTTTCTCATTAAAAACAAATAGAATATCCGGAAGCATGATCAATACACATTAACAACACACAAATTCAAACTATATGAACTTGACAAAACAGGACTTTTATAGTTATTGTAACTTAAAAATTAATGTTAATTCTGTTTCTAAAGCGCAATGTTTTCATTTAAAAACATAACAGTAGCACAGCTTAGTGACATGTGACTTCACAAATATCGATGCTTAATGATTAGAATTCTAATACCTGACTTGTGTACTTATTCTGACAAAGCTTTTTGATTATATTACTGCAACAACAAACTTTTCATAATTTTTTAGAAATTCTCTACCTTTCATTTCACAAACAGAAGATTACACCAACAACAGAGGTTAATAGATATATACACCAGTGTAGACTTTGTTCAAAATCATTAGTTATCCCTTAGCTAGCTGCACCTCATGTATTATATTGATAATTGTTCTGAAAATGTGCACTTTGTTTGATTAAGCTCCTTATATTAACAGCATCACAGCAGCGATAAGAAGTATTCTGGAGCTTAGATCTCAAATCAAACACACACACACTCTATACACTGTAGTTCAAAGTATAACTTGCTGAATGTACCTTCCTCTGAAAGCCAACCTCTTTATAACTCAAAGGGAATTGACTACAGCGAAACAAATTGGCCAAGGTTTGAGATAAATGAGTTTGAATTTCATCTAATTGTTTCTGTAGTTTACTTTTATCAGACAGAGGATTCTCCATATTTCATGGAGTGCTAAGCAGTGGGCCAGCACTCAAATGCCCTTAAGGCATCTATTTTGGCTTATTGAGCTGTGACAAAATGTCAAGAAACAGATCTTTAGCTTATCATAACCATTGTTTATGCATTATTCTTACCTTGGCTCTTCCTGTGACATAGATGAAGACCATTGTGATTCTTGAAATGCCTCAAGAAATTGTAAAATCTGCTACAATAATTTTGCTCATTATACTTGGCATGAATAGCTATGACATTATGCTGAAGAATTCAATCTGACCTGACTACATTAAGTTCAGGTAAGTGACATGAGTTTTGCTACCCATTTTATGACTAAGCCACAGGAGACCAAATCGTTAATTCTATCAATGAAAATAAACAATCTTCAGGTTACACATCAGACTGGTACAAGCTGGTATTTTGGGTCCACATTCTGACTGACTGCAAACAGATTTTAAATTATTTTACTTTAACTTATATACATCAAGGAAACATCAAAAAAATGAATTTCGAATGGCAGGTACCAAAACAGCTTGAACTCTAGAAGTAGGGAAAAGCAAACACTAGAAATTTATTCTGTGTTTACTTTGACTGCTTTCTTCAGAATTTTGAGCTCTTCGAAATTTGCATTAAAAGTGATTAAATTTAAAATTCTTTTAATATCACTTCAAGTGACAAGTATGTACAAATTAAATGAGTTTTGAAAACAAAAGCTCTCTCCCAACTGTTTAAACATTTGAGTTTTTTTTCAATTTCCTAATTTGAAATAGCTTTCTTGCCACAGAACAGATCTGGTAAACTCAAGTACTAGCTTGCAGTCAACTGTCACAGTTTCAAAACATTGATTTATCATTTTTACTTCAAGATATGTTACAAGTTTGTTACTAATTCATTTGGCCACAGGTATATTTTATTTATAAATACAGACTCAAAACAATTAGAAACACTTATAGATTCTGTTTGAAGTGACCAAGTTTCATTATTTTATTTTATTACAATAATTGTTTTATGAATTCAAACACTATTGTTTTTGTTTTTAAGGAAAAAATTATTAAAAAGCATTGTAAAATATCCAACAAGAGAAAATCAAGTTTCTGATGTGTCGATAGACAGGCTTGTTACAGGTATAATGAATTTATTAATGAACTGCAAAGTGCTCAGAAATCATGAATAAACTTGCAAACTCTTGCTGTATATACCTGCACACTAAAACTAACACTTATGAGATGAACTCTAAAAATCTAATCTAAAGTTATTCTGAAGAGTAAATCTAATCCAAAAACAAAATATTTCCACATGACTTTGTTTTGAAAAAACCATGAGCCTTCAACTATTTTTTAAGTGTTGTAAACATGAACAGATAATAATCTTATTGTGCTTAAGAACTCTTAAGTTTGGCAAAATGAATTTCAGAGTTGATGTTTAAATGTCATGACGATAACATCAGAATCTTACTGTAAATCATTGTTTTTGACTTCAGATACTATATTGCTACACTAAAACTAAAATAAATCTGTCTGATAGCTATATCACTGTAACCCAATCCTTATAATATAAAATGGTCATGCTGGCTTCAGTAAATACTTCTATTGAGTCATTATGCAATAACCCTGCCCAGGCAAAACTTGTGATATTGCTGTCATCTAAAAAGGGAAAAAGTTTGTGGACATTTGGCAACAAAAGATATTAACTAACATGCAAACTACATACAGCACATCTACAAATAAAACCTCTTTTTACTTTTTTTGGAAAAACTAGCCCTGAGTATTTTTTTAGCTATAGTTAGAAATAAAATTTATTACAAATAGCAATACCACTACCACGGTAACCATATGTTTTGTATGAGTTATTTCCACCACATGTAATAGATTTAAGGCCGAATCGATTCTAGAAAAAGAGAGCTCAGCCCATGTGGGCACAACCTACTTGAGTTACTAAGACTTTTAAAACAAGTACTAAGTTTTAATTACTAGTTTTAATATCATTTTTCTACTTTATCATACTGCCATTTCGAAAAATGATTAAAATATTGTAATGACATCCCTATTTCCCAGATAAAATCCTTGCTACATTTCAATCGGTTCTTATAGCCAGGAATTACCACTGACATTTCAAGCCAACAGTTTGCATAAAACCATAAGTTTATCTCATCAACCTTGAATTTCACAGACCTGTTGTACACAGATTTTTTTAATAAGAACAAACTTTAGAGGAATACCCTTGGAGGCTGAGATTACACGCAAATTGAAGGGTCTAGTGCAAAGATGACTTATTAAGTGACTTTTGATGAAGTTCTCAATTCTCCCTACATTATCCCTATTATCTCTTGATAACTATTGGGAGAATTTAGTGTTTTATACAAAGCCGCTTGCAACGTTTTTGCACTAGGCCTTTCAATTAAAAAAGGCTAAGAACAAACACCAGCTAAAACTTTGATAAAAAAATTGTGCATGATTGACATTCTATAATTTCTTGATATTTAACCAAAGACTTTCATTGAAGGAGAAAGCTGAAGTCTCTATTCTAAGATCTCTAAACCTTATGTTTAGACCAGAAAAATAAGTTTACAAGTTCTTTAAGATCTGTAGTTAAACCAATGGAGTGATAACAACAATAATAACAACAACAACAACATATGGGGAAAAAACAAAGCAAAGTGGTACTATTGTTGTAAACTGGCAAAAACTACAATTACAATGATAGAACATAAGCTTTTATCACACCAGTACTAAGAAAATATAGCTTGATCATCTACCAAAACCTCTGGAAGATGAATTATAATACTCACTATAATAATTGCAATCAAGAGAAAAATAAATTAGCTAAACTTTGGAAAATGCAGGCTGAGACAACAACTTATAATTCTGCTGTAAAATATTTTAGGTACAAAAATACATTACAGGCACTAAACCCTCTGAAAGTTTTTAGCAAAAACAAGCATGATTTAAATAAATGATGCGATTTTTATAATCATTGATATATGACTTGTAACATTGTTTCTTGTATTTGTATATGTTTTGTCCTTACTAGTGAACATTACACTAGAAAATTGTTTTACTTAATGCTGAGAAATATCTTGCCTAAATGGTTATCACTGAGCAATACCACAGACACAGGAAGTGAACAAATATGAGTCAACAGTATCATATCTGGGACGATCTGATCTTCACTTGTTGCCAATTCTAAGAACAGAAACACTTTGCAGCCAGTAACGGTTGGACATGATAAAATTTCTATAATGCTGACAACTCCCATTTAATGGTAAGACAGGCAAAGACAAGTGCAACAACAGCCAAGGTCAAAACTACAGTACACAGTTTAGAGGCCAACTGATATATCTTGTTTAGCTTAAACTGACCTGGGCACAAACTACTCCCTGTATAATACATATAATCATATAGGAAGATACATTAAAAATAAACACATTTCTGTTCTTTAAACCTAAATAAAAATATTGAATACAGAAAGATAAAAAGGACTATGGTAAACAATAATACCAAAAGATTTACTGGGGCCAACTGCCTTTACTAAACTAATATCCATACCCGCAATTATAAAATTAATTTAATACTTAACATAATCATTAGGGGCATAAGTTCTGGACAATGGGTTTGATCTTGGAACAATTTAATCCATCCATGTATATCAAAATCATTGTCAAAACTATGCATAATAATAGGACATAAAATATGTCCAATGGCAAAGTAAAAATTTGTCACCGTAATTAGGGTCAAAGGAAAGTGAACGGAAATACTATTCGAGTAGACTTGTTTCAACACAAGGACAGTTGCATAAATTTAATTGTACCACCAACTTTTGAAAAAAAAATTATGCTATGTCTAGGTTTCGCCGAGTTATCAGCAAAACGTATGCATAATAATAGGACATAATAGGACATGAAATATGTCCATTGGCAATGTAAAAATTTGTCTCCGTAATTAGGGTCAAAAGAAAGTGAACGGAAATACTATTCAAGTAGACTTGTTTCGACACAAGGACCGTTGAAGTGAAAGTTGCATAAATTTAATTGCACCACCAACTTTAAAAAAAAATTAGGCAATGTCTAGGTTTCGCCGAGTTATCAGCTAAAGTATCTATCAGCTTCGACAAGCTGAACCTAATTTCCATACACCCAGTTTATTAAACGATCAGCAACAGCTGACAATGTTATTGAATTATCAACTCGTTTGAACAAGTGAGCTGGCGAATTTTTCTCAAAACTGCCGAAAAAATTCGAAAACAGCAAAGTTAAGTCTTTTCATTTATTAACCGAACTAGATGAGAATTGTAGTAAAGACTAGTTAGTTTTTCATGGACAAAGGCAACAAAATTACTTGTCTATTAAAACTTGTTTAGATTTGTTGAGCAATATTGACAAATTTCTCGCACTTCGCGACCGCTTGGTTTCATACTCTTGCCTTAAAAACAGGAACTAAACTTACGCAATCAGAAGCAAAAGGAATATTAACTATACAAGTTTACTGAATCTACTTCACCAAAATGCATGTCATTGACTAAAGGTCTTTAAAGATACGATTCAGAAACGTGCTGCAACGATTGAGCGCTCGACCCTCGCGACAGCTCTAGTACACAGAAATACGAGTTTGACCTTAGCTTTGAAAGCTTTCAGTTCAAATACTAACTAAATTGTTCCGGGACATGTTTCTTGATACTGTATTTTATTTCAATCGAATAAAAATACAAGAAATACATGCAGTTCCTTTGGGGACGGTAGTTAGCTATAATCAACGCTGCAACAGTGTCGAAATAAATTGATGTGAATATTGCAAGCTAGCGTCACGACGTAAAACCTCAAACCAAATTGTAAAACCTTACGAAATAGAAAAAAGAAAGATAAATTTTAGAAGTAAAAAGGTAGTTTTAATAAGACAAAGGCCAACTGAGAAACATACCACAACAATAACACTAAAATTCCTTGTGATGCTGCACGAATCACCAGCTACGAAACCCAATGCTTTTCGTCAAAGGAAACTTGTTGGCGGTTGCCGAAGTGACTTCAGTATTTTGAACAAAATCAAGCTTTTACATTACCTTACTCTACAATAGCAAAAATCACACCTAGTAGCTTTGTAGAAAATGGTATTTGTGTTATGACTTCTAGTTTTGTTTCATAAACAATTACTCGATGCTTTAGGTCGATCAACGCTTAAAAATAATGGCTCGCCTAACACGCAAAATCAATACAGAGCTAAGAAGCTTGAGTGAAACGGCACAAGTAGCCGAAGCTTTAAACATAGCTAAATATCTCGCTTACCTTCAATTCACTCATAATGGCGCTTGCAAAATCCACAAAATAAAATAGTTTATAAGCTGACAACTTCCTGACCTTTTCTCGAACTGTCGTTTTGGTCAAACACTATGAAGCTATTTCTTGACAATTTGCATAAACCTAATAGGCTCAGCGTGAAGAAAACTTTGTCACTTTGCGCCATTTCACGCTATCATTAATGACGGAGGCATTGAAACTGCCACAACAAGCTTATCACAACCGTTCACACTCGAAACAAACTCCAGATTACCGGTATTTGGTCGCAACTAACGGCAAATACACATAAAAATTGAGCTAGACGTGTGGTAATGGATGAGTGACCTCGGCGTTTGACCTGACGACGTCATCAAGTTTGAATGGCCTTTGCCGAAACACAATTTAACGAACCGATCATTAGCTGCTTTGTTGTGTTCTGTTTCGGTTCAACTGTTTAATCTAGAAAAGGGCGACAAGAAGAGACGAAGATAGCTATTCTGCTAATATGTACACTGCCGGAATTATTGTAGAAATATTGAAAAGAAAAGCTTGAGCACGTGACCCACATTGACACATTATTAAAATTAATAATTATTATAGTTTTATATACTTCCTGTGAAAACATCCACGCGAAGTTTTCTGAAGTTTTTTTTATATATACTTCTCAAAAATTTATTCCTGGGGTTAGTGTTTTAAAAACAGATAAAGCTGCAAATTTGTTTCGAAACAAAGACTTTCCTGATATTTCTATCAAATTGTGTTTATATTTGTTTCGTACCAGATATTTTTTCATATAAACAGGTCACACAATAAATTAAAACCACAAAAAAAAAAAGAAAACACTTACATAATTTCATAGAGTGGTAGACATTGCTTTTTATGGTATACATAGAACAAAAATAAAAGACATGAATTTAAACTGAAGGTAAACTGAACACACCGGGGGAGCCGAGCCAATTCACATTTGATAGGCTCGAGACATTTGCATTTCTAGTCGCAAAAAATTTTCACTGAATCATGATAGGCTAAAATAACTGAAAAATTCAAAAATATTTCATTTACTTCGTAATGGCAACCTTTTACTTCAGAAAGTTGTTATTCATGAAAAGTAAATTGTACTGACCCAGTTCAGTATAGCAACGTGTCGGCACTTGCTTCAGCCAGTTTACGAGTAGAGTTGATCTTTTTCGCCACGCCTTGGAGCTTGGGCTAACGGCCAACGCGTGTTAGAGAGTACATGAACTGACACGCAATTTGAGAATTTTGCGCTAAAAATCCTACCACAAATGACTATAAGATGAGACTGAAAAACGCTGTTGTTTAAACTCTATGGGGCATTTCTGAAAAAATTTTTGGTACTGATAAAGGAGAAGTGCCCAATCACAGACGGCCCAGACACAAAATCAGTGACACTGAGTATTTGCATTGAGCCACTAGGGAAGTAAAACTCAAAATAAACTGGTATTGTGCCTGGGCCACCTGTGGCCTAAGTTCCGCGACCTTCCGCGAACGTGAGAGCACGTACGGAACACGCTCGGGCACACTGCTTTGGATCGATAGTGTGGGCCTGTGTACATATGTTCAAATCTGATTACCACATGTGTTTCAAAACTTTGGATAAAAAAATTGCTACTTAACTTCTGACAGTGTAAGACAGCATGAAATACTGTTTTACCGCTGTGTACGACATGCAACAAAGAACTGCAAGCAGAAGTTCTCCAAACGGTGTTTGTATTTAAGCGATTTCCGGCTCTCCGAAAAGGGATCAGTATTATTGATCTGTTAATTGGGCACTATAGAGGCGGCTCTCAACACTGAAGGGTCAGTTGACTGAGCATAAACAAAAGTGATATTGCGACGCTTTTTTGTACGTCTGTTATAAGCCTTTAGCTCCAGAACTCAGAAGTTCTGAATTTTCATTTCAACCCCCCAGACGTGTTAAAGTTTGGTATGTTTTGGCTAAGACCGCGACAAAAAAAGAGTTTTGTCTACTTGTATGCTACATGCCGTGTATACTGAATACACAGATCACAGTCACAGTGCAATTTTTCTTCACGATCTGACACACAAAATAAAACCAACCAAAGTCGAAAATATTAACCTAAATATTTATTCTACCCAGCTGGCTGAGGGAGTCTACTAAAATTGCATCCTACGTGGAAACGCATAACACACGTGTCTGGTTCGCACACACTCATACCCGTTAGTACCTTCAATTTCTGTAAAATAATTTCATTCAACTCAAATCTGAGTTCAGAAAAACCTACCTTACGGTGGTTCGGCTTTTCTTTTCATGAAAACCAATAAACGAATTCCTTATTAGGAAAATCCTAACACTTTAACAGCTGTCATGATATTTCAGCCAAATAAATCTGGCTACTTTCAAGATAATCTGAATGAAAAGCAACTTAAATGAAATCACCTGGTGAAATATATTGATAGGATTATGAGCGTTAAACAAAATAAAAACTACAAATCAAAGCACGGACGGTAAAGATTGAAGAACGAATTCCGGCTTGGATAACCATGGATTGAAGTAGAAGGGATTTTTGAAAATTTGTTTGACTGAACAATTTTATAGTAAAGTCCTATACCCAATCCATTTCAACACGCGCAAAATGAAATAAAAGTAATATCACTATTAATGATAATAATAATAACAGTAATAGTAACAAAAATCGAGACTGAAACCGTGCGACAATCGAAAATTACTAAAAAGAAAGGAAAGAACTAGGACTTCAAGAATGAAACCCGTTAATTGATTTCTTCTTGACTTCACTGTTATATCTTAAGCCCACCGCACACTTGTGCGATAGCATGTAATTTTCGTCGCATGCAATCCAAATTGTTGTCGCACATTCACCGCACGCGTTTGAGAGAAAATGCAATAACCTCCGACAAGGTGCACTCACTTTTAAGGGAATCAAACATGTTTGATTCAGGCGATAGAAATTGCATCGCAGGCCCCCACACACAGAAGCGATGTGCTGCAATTTGATTGCATGCGACGAAAATTGCATGCTGTCGCACAAGTGTGCGGTGGGCTTAAGATACCTCTCAGTTACTTAATAAACGGTGATTGGTTCCCACTCCCGGGGGGGGGGGGCTCCCTTGAGGTGCTCGATTGGACGGATTTGAAAAATTTCACTCTATAAGGTACGAAGTTTGTCAAGCTTTAGAGAAACAATGCTTGCTATACTGTTAGATCGTTGTAATAATATTCTCAAATTATGTTTCCAGCCCTTAAATTTTTGTTTGACCTTTTATATTTTTCAAAGCGAAAAATCTGGAGTTGCAAGATAACATTGATGTAATTTTAAATGCAGGAAGGAAATGATATAAACAAAGAAAAGGGAGACTACTTGTTTCAGCTGATAAAAATTTATTGGAATCATGTAATTGTTAACAGCTGCTAAAGTTTAAAGGGAAAATCTTTTACAATGTATATACAAGGATGTATCTATTACGCATCTTAAGATTTTGTTTTGAGATTTACCATCCAGTTAGGACTCATGTCACAAACCCCTGTTTCTCCCGCTTAAGAAATCGAGGTTTTGTGATACGTTAATTGATCTATTTTGGTTCGTTGATGCTATCTGCATGTAAGGCAACCTTTTGGCCTTGAAAATGTTTTGAGAATGAAAAGTGACTCGAGCGTAACACTTGTTTCTATTTAAGTAATTTAGTTTTATCCTCCACGAATTCAGTGATATTGGCATTTCAACTTCCATTTCATTTTTGTATCAATCTTTATCTCCGAGTATCAGAGTGTTAATTAAGGTCACGCAGGACTCGCTTTTCCGCTGATTGTTTTTTTTCCATAGATATCCATTACAAAGAAGGCATAGAAAAGTGCGAAAAAACCTAAAAATAAGAATTTTATTCAACGTATTGCTTCATTTAAGAATGAATGACAAATTCACTTACTTTGGTCACTCGCAAAGTAATGGAATTAGATTTTTCATTGACTTACAGTACAACGAGGCCGGAACCATTTTGAAACAAATATTCAACATGGTCAAGGAAAGAATCTTTTGAAGAAATTCTTATTGCACCGAAGTCAAACAAACTTCTACTAAATGAAACAATCGATTCCCGAGAGTCTTTCATTAATTGAAGAGATTTCTACCTCCACTGCAATGTCTTTATTTACTTTAATACATGAAATTTTTTGCGACACTTTAATTTAGCGAATATTAAAAATACAGCCAAGTTGAAAAGTGCTGCTAAATTTAAATCGTCGCTAAATTAAAGCGAGTACAATTCGAAATACCAAAACCTGATCCGTTTCACACAATGACGCTTTTTATGGTTGACTGTGATGTGTTTCTAATGTCTACGTGTACACATTTCAGATGATGTGCAAGGCCATCTGTGATATGATCCGAACGATTGATAATTTAAAGCCTGGTTCACACTTGTGAGATAAGCACAAATATTTTTTAATTTTCTTATGCTTATTTAATGTGTGTAAACATCGTGTGAACCAGGCTGTCGTGGCAAAAATTTCGAATACCTTAAATCAACAAAAAGTTAAAGCTTGTGAAATTGCGAAAATTAAGCGACTTATCTCCTGACATCACGAAAAATCGATAGATGAATAAAGTTTCGTTTTAACATGTCGCCAAAATTTCAGAACCATAAAGCCTGGTTCACACTTGGGAGATAAGAACGAGCACAGGAAAATCCAATTGTGAACATGCGTGAAATAAACACCGAGAAGAACAAGCACATAAAAAAACATTTTCCTTTCTCTTGTGCTTCTGCTTCTGCTTATGTCGTTTGTTTCATCAGTGTGAACATTCGTGAAACAAGCATAAACATAAGCATGTCGTCGCCAATCCACTTTACGCATGCGTATTTTTTATTTTCTTGTGCCTATTTGATGTGTGTGAGCATCCGTGCTTCATCAGAACCAGGCTTAAGGGGCCAACATTGGGCCAAAAACCGGTCTGATGCACTAAGGGAGTTGATTGGAAATCTGCAGACTTTAGTACAAGAACGTAAAAATTAAAGGCCCTATCAAGCTTATTTTTTTTATTTTTTGGATTAAAACTGTTGTCATCTGTGAACTCAAAATTCGAATAACCAAAGAAAATTTCCACTCTGGGTGAGCTTTTTAATCAAAAAAAGATGGGAGTGCAAATTTTGACCGAGCAGGCCGGGGACTGGTAACCTCTGACGTAGCAGCAGTGAATCATAAGATTTTTGTTTAAAAATATTCATTTCTGTTAAAAAATGTCATAAAATTTTTATTTCAAATAATTTCAAGGGAATAATTCATTGATTAAGGTTATAACAATGCGACTATTGTAGCAAGAATCGATTTTTTTGAGATAAAAAAGATTGTCTCTGCTTATGCCTCGTGCTACGTCATCATTGCACCTTCAAGTCAAAAAATGTAACAGGAACGGTAAGGAAAAATTTTATTTTCAAAAATTACTATTAAAGGGTTCTATTTTTCATTTGGAACTTAAAAAATAAGCTTGATAGGGACTTTAAGAAGAGCAAAAAGCACAATCACAAACATAAGCATAAGGAAAAATGCAAATAGAAGCCCAAGCATAAATATATGCATAATTACAAGCACAAACACAATCGTTAACCCAAGCTTAAGTATAAGCGAGTGAATACAAGCAAAAACACTGGCTTAAGCGAAAGCATTAAAACACCACAGACACGACGAAGCCTTCAGCTTCACTAACCACATTGCATGCAACAAGTCACAACTTTCATGTTTTTGACAGAAAAGCATAAAAAATCGATAATGCAAATAATATTGACCCCATTGTTGGAATATATTACAGTGTAAAATCTACTAATTTCTTAGAAATCGCTTAAGCACAGAACTGCGTAATTTCACGTCGTGAACGGACAGCTTTAGACCAGCAACGCTGATAGGGCGTCAAAAAACTTTCCCTTGTCCTCAGTCTTCATTTCCATCACTAAAGAAGAAAAGAAAACAGCTAAACCCCCTTTTACTTCTGAAGCATTTGTCATGCAAGAGCTAAATTCTCCTAACAGCAACAACACGAAATCAGTAAACTGTAAAAATTAAAACTCAATTGAGGCCTATAAAGTTAGTAATATAAAAACATTTTGACAATGACTAAAAAGTTTTTCCAAGAATTTTCCAAACTTTCGCCGATTTACGGAATCATCTGGGAATGAATACAAAAAAAGCATACGCAAATCTAAGTGCCAACTAACGCGATCGATCACAACATAGATAATAGATCTAAATATATATAGGGCTCAATTGAATTTAACCTTCACAATTTTACAAATGCTACTGAAGGCTGTTACATGAACAAAATTTACAAGTATATTAGTGCTGTGTATATGAAAAACTCTGGAATCTGATAATTACAAGTTTCTCTCATGAGTTCTCAGGCGTCGCTTTTCCACAATTTATTTCTTTATCGCATCTTTTTTTTCTAGTGTGAAATGTCACTGTCGCATTTTCGTCTGAACAAAATGTCGCTGTCATAATTTTCAATTTTTAAGCAACTATTTGCTTTGCTAATTTCTTTACAGCTCCAGTTTATCAATCGATATAAAAAACAATCAAGTAAACATGACAAGCAAATGTGTCATACATAGTTGTTCTCTGATGTTCTTTGTCGCTGTCGCAAACTGTCGCACTTTTCCCTGTCGCTTGTAAGCGCTTTGACAATCTTCTGTCGCCTCAATTTGAGACTGTATCGCCTGTCGCCAAAACCCCTTTGTAGGCCCAATTAAAAGCCTTATCATTTACAAGTAAGAGCGAAGAAATAGTTATACTTACCAACAGGATCAAAATTGTCATGTCTCGTCCGAGCCTTTGTCTTTTCGGCTGTTAATTCGAACGCTCGACCTAAGAAACTACAACGAAAGAACTTCAAATTAACGAAAGATCGACATAAGGAAGAGAACTGCATGCACACCCCTGCCGCCAGTAAACTAGGGGTTAGAAGATACCCCCTTAAAATTAGCGGAACTGCGATTCTTGCGAGCAGGAAAAAAGTACTTTTTTAAAATTTGTTTCTGCCAAATTTTATTCCAAATTGCCGCCATTTGTAAATTAACTCTGTTGCTAACGCTCTTTATATATGATGAAGCGCTGTTGTTCAGGGCCAATTTGAATACCTTCTCAAGCCAAGTGACCAATTAATAATAATAATAATAATAACAACAATAAAAATTTATATAGCGCCTTTCTTCTAAAGACACAAAGCGCTTTACAATATATATGTTAATAAAATAGTAACTAGTAAGAAGTAAAACTTGAACGAAAAACAAAACTTACATATATCTGATAAAAAGTAAAATTAAGTAAAATCATAAAAATGAAAAAATGTTAAATAATGAAAATATCGAAAATATGTATATAACAATGGATGATTACGACGCACATGCGCGTTCGAAAAGGAAAGTCTTGACACGAGATTTGAAAGTGTTCAGTTCTCCGCAGTTTCGGATCTCTAGAGGGAGTAAATTCCTTAATGTACGTGCACTTATTGAAAAGGCCCTAGACCCATACGTTTTTAGTTTGAAAGTTGGTTTTATCAAAAGACCCTTACTCGCAGATCGTAGAGTCCGATTGGGTTTATAGGAAGCTAGTAAATCGCGTAAGTAAGAGGACCGTAATTAGACCGGCGCTTATCCCCAGATTCCTCTGGACAGGACACTAATCCATCGCAGGTTAGCCTCCAGCAAAACTGGTACTCACTTATGCAGCTGAGTCGACCGGAACATAGTCAGGTAAAGTGTCTTGTTCAAGGACACAACACAGTGGTCTGACCGGGGCTCGAACTCGCGACCCTAGGATTACGAGACCTTAAGTACAAGCCGTCCGTGTTTCCACGGAGGCCAACCGGAAATCAAATATCAGTAATTGGCGCATACTTGCACACATCATGCGGCCGTGGTGATCTTCACAGAGACCGCCAAGACGCTTTTCACCTCCGTGGCTATTAGTCCGACCGCATGACGTGTGCAAGGACGCGTCAATTACTGATAACTGATTTCCGATAGGCCTCCATGGCAACATTAAGGTCTCCATTGAGATGTGATTGCGGTAGAGCCAATAACTTACTTTTTCCGCGACTCGTCTGCAACGGGCGGTACCCCAACAACAAGACAGGTCCCTTCAAAAGCAGAATCACAAGCAAACATAAGAGGAAATAAACTCTTGCTATGCCGTAAAATTTGATTAAGCCCCACCGCGTATAAGCCCCTGGGCCTAGTTATTCAAAGGTAATAAGCACCAACCCACGGTTAATCTAATCTAAGGTCTTGTTTCCAACCTGACTAACTGAGACCTTTAATAAAAAATAAGCCCCGGGGCTTGTATTCGGAATTTTACGGTAGTTCGGAGTAAAGGTTCTAAATTCAAACTTGACGGTATTTAAGGCAGGAGACACTCAAAGCGCGCTTTGTGGCTACTTTTCCTGTTTCTTACGATTTCTCCGTCCATGGTTTGAATCTACAAAATCCCCCTGCTTAAAACACAGACGGAGTGAAGGAGAGTCAGCTTGAATATTTTAAGAATTTTTGGATGAGTTTACAGTTGTATTTTTTTTTATTGAAGATTGGTAGTTTTACAGTTTTTTGAATTTGGTGATTTTTTGGGAAGTTTAAAAATTAATTTTGAAGTTAACATTTGATGTAAATTCGACAAGCAGTTCTCGAACCAAAGCTGTACTAGTCCCTTGCCAGGAGGAACGGTTTGCTGATCTTACTCAAATTTCTTCTTATTCAAGTATCTTTTTCAACTTCCTCACTACCCAACAAAAGTTTGGGTTTACCCCCGCCTTAGGCCGATCAAAAACATTTTCCAATCGTTGGATCTATATATTTTTTAACACTTGACGAGTAAAACTCACTTGGGACTTTGTTCTCGGTCGACTAATAGAAAACCTCCAATAAGAAGCGGGAAAGAGGGGTGTGGTAATGGTGGGGGTGGGAGGTAGGAACAATGAGGTGAATATCCGTGTTCTACTTTATGACTTTCATTCCTAAATATTTCGTCTTTGGGTTTTGGTGTTTTTGACCAAACCTTTTGTATTTGGGAAACAGCTTTTCATTAAAGTTTTCCATAGAATCTTACAAAACAAATCCTACTCAGAGTTTCAGGTTTTTATATAGCTCAGGTGGAGAAAATTGGTACCACCTGGCTCAAAACTCTCCGTAGTTGTACGTGGCCCGGAGGTTCTTGCATAATCTCCAGCTATTTCACATTATCCACTAGCACTACTATAAATGAAACTTGAACACGTGACGGCCTTTTATCTTAGATTACTGAAAAGTACCTTTTAACTAGTGGTAAAACATGTGTTTTCATAATGCAAACGGCAATTCTAACTCTGATTTACACGGTAAGATTTTTCAGCATTGTGGAGATTATTTCAAGGAAATTTTAGATGAACACTCGGATTATTCTTCCATTCAACATATCAATTTCAAAACTGTCATTTTTGTAAAATGATTCAATGGCGAATGGAGATATTCACCCGGCGAATTGAGGTAGTAAATTGCTTGTAGCCCGGCGAAATTCGCCGTACCCGAAACCCTGCCTACTATTAACACACCTCCCCCCACCCCTTCCCCGATATGAACATAAAATCAAGGTCTACTCATCAATCACTCTCACAGCAATTTACCTTTCTCTGGATCCAGAGGTGCAGCCAGAACGAACGGAAGAGTGGCAGCTCTCTTGTTTTTCGACTGCATGTTTGAAAACAATGTTGACTATTAGACTGTGCCTAGTCATAGCAAAAGTTAAAGCATGAACATCCAATCAAGCGACACCATTCAGGTAATGTGTTTGTCTGTATTTCACGTTGGACAACCACTTTAAAATTAGGTCTAACCCAGAAGTCTAAAAGCCGAAGCACTCTTTTGCTTCGTGCGCTTGCAAAGACAAACGAATTTTCGAACACGGTGATTGAAATCTGAACAATTTCAACCAACTTTTGTTTTGTTTTGAATAAAGTCTGTTTTCTTCGATTTCGAATACAAAAACAGGGATAAAAAAAATCATGGATTCCTAAATAAGAAGTATAGAATAAATAACTTTTTTGACCCTCAAAACTGGGGAGTCAGGATGGCCGAGTGGTTAGCGCTCGTGCCTCCCACCACTGTGGACCCGGGATCGAGTCCTGGTTTCCG